>JAOSBO010004972.1:0-13501 GCA_027563915.1 Erythroxylum rotundifolium | reverse complement strand
TAATCAAGAAAATCCAACTACAAAGCATAAATCCTAACTCAGGAGTTCACAACAATGTAGTTAAATATGAACAAACTGCTCCCCTTTGAAGCCCATTGAACTCAAGTCATTGCTACATCTTCAAGAGGAACCGGTGCTTAGCTAAGTATAGCTTTGGAAGAACTTACAACTGGAACCCCACCAAGAGCATCTATGGCGGCAGCAACAGATGATGAATACGGTGATAGATAAAATGGAAAGAAAATGATGGATGATGGTGAGGTGAAGGAAGAGTCGGGAATAAGTGAACTTCTCTTTTCTCTCTATTTTTTATCGTCTCTTCTCTCTTTGGTGTCGACTACAACCTAATTTAGTAGGTTTTAAAACGAATGATACCAGGTCGGGTCGCACAGTGTGTGATTTTTCCAAAATTAGTTCGGGTTTTCAAATGTTTGCCACGGCGACAAATGATTTTCGCCGTGGCGAACTTTTTCCGAAAGGTTTTCTTCTGTTGCTGGATCCTTCACTGCCGCAAAAGAATTAATCTTTGCCGCAGCGAACTTTTCCCAAAAGTTTAGTCTTATTTTTGCGTGCTTCGCCGCAGTGACAGATCCACTTTGCCGCAACGAACTTCCTGTTGCGTTGACTTCACTTCAGCCTTCTTTCACTCCACGTGGTCTTTTTGACTTCCTTTTCCTTGAGTCTCCTACAATAAAAAGATGGTAGTTTGCAGTATTAATTGTTCTCAGAAAATTAATTAGTACAATTAACACTGATTTGTAGCAATTTTCACCTTCAAACTACATAAAATAAAGGCACACACTCAAGAATCAATTTAAGCACAAAAGCTAGAGATAGGAGTCAAAAAGTACAACAAAAACCATGAAAATGTCACCAATTTATGTAATAAACTTGGGCATAATCATATTGTTTGTATGATTTTGGGAGGTACTTTTAATAAAGGAAATTTTTTACTATTTTCTTATCTCATTCATAATGCATTGGTTTGCAAATCAATACTGTTGGTCCTCGGATAGCATATAAGAGGAGAATGAATTGTGCATTTTCATTTTTATTCTATCTGTAAACTATTGAATAAATTCCTTACCCTAATGAATAATTATGGAAAATTCATATAAAACCATCATAGAAAATAATAAAAGAGGATGGAAAAGAAAGATGAAATTGATTCATATTAGTTTGATATAAAATTAATTCATATTAGTTTGACCAAACAATCATTAGCCTACATCCACTACCCAAATTCCACAAGAGAATTCACTATCATTCAGTTGGGGAAGAGTAACCCTCCACATAACATCTTTTTGGCCATGGGTGAAGAGTAAACTTTTATCTAAAATCTTCTTTACCATAGGTGAAGAGAAAACTTCCATACAACTTCTTCTTAACTATAGGTGAACAATAAACCTATATAAATCTTGTTTGAAGTCAAAAAAAAACTCTTGCCAAGTATATCCTAAGCAATTTTTTTAATTACAACTCAAAAACTACTCTTTTTCACACTACGCACTATGTGTTATGCAATGAAACTATGCATTTTCTAGCCTTTCAAAGCTTTAGAAAATGTTTAGTATGTCCCATCCACCTCTTATAACTCATGTTTTATCTATTTATTCTCAAAATATACCTATGTAGTCATTAAAAATTAAAAACTAGTTATTAGAACAGTTAGTAATAGTAGCATTGACTGACTATTCTGTCACATTTACCAGCCATTATAGTCCACTAGTCAATGGGTCACCTTAATTAAACAATATGGATACAAACTCACAGAACATATTTTCAAAAGACACCGGTTAACCAATCTATCATAATGGTCAAATAGTCTATCTAAAACTATAACATTGGTCGCCCAAATCACTATATTAATTGACCAAACTTCTAGAAATAATTTTTTTTCAAAACTTTACAAGATCTTTCAAGGTCAAAACACTTTTATTTACATAATTTTTATTCAAAAATATTGTTCCAATTTTTGTTTAAATATCAAGAGCTTATTTTAAGATCAAAACAATTCTTCTCTTAATTAGGAAAGGATTTATGAAATATGCCTCACATGCAAATGATCGCACCCCTAATTTTATTGAAATGGTCCATATAAGGTTATAAAAAGGATTATAATGACGTGCTTAAGTCGATATCTACTTAATTCCTTCTTGTTCTTAGTTCTTAGTTCTTCACTTAAATTGTATTTGTGGTCCACTTGCTCTTTTTTTCATCCTTTGATTGCTTAATTGACTCCTTTGCTTATTTTATCCTTCTATTAAACTTAATCATTCATATATTAACCTAGTAATATCACAAAAGATTAAAAAATATTTATAATAACACATTTAGTTATTATAAAAAAATATATTTTAGAATATTATTTGGTTCAATAACCTACTCATTTTCTATTATGACAAAACACTTGATGATATTGTGGAAAATAAAGGACATTGTAAAATTCCCTTATTAATACATGCTCTCCCTCAATTCATACATTATAAATTATCAAAATTCAATATCAACAATCTCTTCCCCCTTTTTCCAATATTAAAAATGGAATATCATATATAAATTTATAAGTAATCCTCTCTCCCTTTTTCAAGACCCCTATCATACGGGCAAAGAATACATTCATAGCGTTTATAAAATTAAAGAGCAACTATTTAGTCTCATGTAGCAATTTCAAAATTAATTTAGGTATATACAATAATCCTTTCTCCCTCTAAATATGTATATTGAGTCAATATGTTCAAATGCTATTAATATGAGAATGAGTATACACCTTTTTCTGATATACTAGCAATAATTATCTCCTTTTCTTCCTCACTTAGTTCAACAATTAGTCTTTTGATACCAACTTCCTTCTTAGATGATGCGAGGACACTTTGTGAGTTTTCTTTTAAGATTAATTATTAAAGAAATCATTATTGTTCCTTTTTTATGTTAATGATGGTGATACCAACTATTGGTATTCATTTAATGCTAATTGATATTGACCTATATTAATATATTATAATACTCACTTAAACATGGATCCTTAGAGATTAGTGCTTAAACCTTTTCCAACCCATGTTTTTTTATTTACTTAACAAACATTATTTTGAAAAGCAATTTATGTGGATATGTCTATAATCACCATAAAAGTGACATCTCATATAATATGATTTGTAAACATATGAATTATATGACTATAAACTACAAAAATGTGACATCTATACATTTTTAGGTCTTGATGGATGATGTGGGTGATATGATGCTCTCTTTTGGATATGTGGGAAATTACAAGCTCCTTATATAATGAAAATGCCTTGCATATAAATTGGAAAATGGCATACTTCTTTAGTAGAAATATGACCTATGTTGAATAAGAGCATGTGTCATGCCTTAATACTTATAATAAGAATTATAATGATTATGATCTTATTTCATGTCATTTTGATGATAAAAAGATCCACATGAATGAGAATGTTATTTTAGTTTCTTTTGGATGACCTTGTATAAAAATGGTGCCTTTTATCAATAATATGTCCTTTAGGTTTAGAATATGACCTACACATAATGTGTAGAACTTTCTTATTTGTTTAAGATCTAGAAGATGAAGGATGAACAATATTTAGAAGATGGAACATGCTCATATGATGATTTAGGCATATATTCATTATGTAATTGCTTAGTCCTTACAAAAAATAGTATTGGAATTAGATGGTGCACATCCTAAGCAAAACTAATTATATGACTATCTTCACACATCTTTTAGATTCCAAGAATGTTATTCAATTTTTCACTTCTTAGAGGGAACTAAGAAAATAGTTCTTTAAGGACATTAATTGTTTTCTTTAATGCCTTATTTTCATACAACAAAGCATATACATTGTTATTAGTAACAATTATGCTCTTGAATTCTATTATGTCATATATATTGCATTTCAATTTCTCATTTTTAGTCATGAATGAATTTAAGAGTTTTTTAGTCTCTTTATAATTGGAAGATACATTTTTCCTATTCATCTTACGGCAACTGAGTATTCAACTAACTCATCAAATCAAAGTTCAACATTATGATCATTATAAGAATTTAAGAAAGAGTGTATCTCCTCATTATTGGCCATAAAGCACATTCTATCACCATATTTTCATATTCTTCACTCTTTAAACTAGTAGTGTCATCACATGTATTCTTAAGTGCTTTCTTCTTCTTATTTAATTGTTTCCCCTCTTCTTCTTTAAGAACTTTTTAAATTTCTTTATGGTGATCTCAATATCTTCCTCATCTTTGTCACTTATAGAGGTCTCCTCCTTATAAGCTTTCTTACCCTTGGATACTTTAAATATCATACCTCTTCTTATTAGAGTTGCATCCTCTTAATGCAATTCATTCGTCCTCTCCATATAAGTGAGGGGTGATCTAACTAGCTTTCCTAATGGAAAGTTGATCAAATCTTTGGCTTCTTATATAGTTGTCACCTTTACCTCCCAAACCTTTGGTAAATACCTAAGTAATTTTTTATCCAATTCAATATTAGTGTAAGTCTTACCAAGATGTTTGAGAGCAATAAGAATATAATAAAGCACGTACTCATATTAAAAGTAAACTCATATTATCTATATAAAATAGCTCATATTTATGTAATAATAAGCTCACTTTTCTCTCTTTTGTTTGATTGGTGCAATGATGTGTAATTTTAAGTGTGTTCCATATCTCATAGGTAATTTCATAAATAAACACTCTTATAAATTCATTTTTATTAAGAACACAAAAGAAATACATACAACTTTACTATTTAGTTCAATGAGTCTCTTATCATTATCGCTCCTCTCGCTATTATCATTTGGTACCTTAATATCCACTTTATCTATAACTATTATTCTCATTATGAAATAGACATCATTCTCTATAATTTCCAAAGATCAATCCGTTTTCCTAACTAAAAGTGTTTCATCCTAAATGTCCAGTAAATGTAATTGTCACTTTCAAAAAGGGGCTTTAACTATACGATGACTATCTTGGCTAAAAAGTTGATCAAATTGTGTCACAAATATCCTTCGTCAAAATTTTCTAGAAATCTAAATGTAATGAACGAGACCTACTTTGATGCTAATTATTTATCCCCATATGACACACTAGAGGGAGTGAATTTTGTGTTTTAATTATTATTCTATTTATGAATTGATGAATGAATTACTTACTTTAATGGCTAATTATAACAACTTTATATAAAAATTCATAAAAATTCAAACATAAAAAAAGAGCTTGATAAGACTGACAAAATCGATTATAGTGTTTCAGTCAAATAATCGTTGGCTTAAATCCATTCCCTCAGATACACTTCGGAATTCATTATTTTTTTCCTTTGATGGGTGAAAACAACCCTCTATACATTAACATATTTTCCACGAGTGAAGAGGAATCCTTGCAATCATCTTGCTTTGCCATGAGTGAAGAGTAAGCCTTTACAAATCATATTCAAGGTGAAGAGGAACTCTCACAAAGTATATCATAAGCAATTCCTCCAATTACAATAAGTATACATCTCAAAAAGTCCTTTTGCTCATACCAACAAACAAAGGCTTGATATGTGCTTTGCAAACTTACATTATCTATCCTCTCAAGTCTTTTAATAGCTCTCTAGTGTTCTCACCAACCTCCCATAACTCATGTATGGTCTATTTATAGTCAAAATTTCCTAAAATAACCATTATAATAACTACTAATAATAGCATTGATTGACTAATTTGATGAAAAACTCATGATACATTTTTTTTAAAAGACACTAGTTAACTACATCACCATACTAGTTATCCAGTCTATCTAAAATCCTAATATTAATCATCCAAATCAATATATTAGTCAATCAAACTTCCTAAACAAGTTTTTCAAAAAAATTTAAATTTTTTTAAGCTTGAGCATTGTCTTTTTTATTTATTTAAGCTTTAAAATTAACATAGTTAAGGCCTTATCTATTAGACTTTGAATCTTTGTTAAATAGTCCTTCAATTCTTTGAAAAAACATGTTAATCTTATTTATGCTACCTTATTTTTAGTTTTATTCCCTTTATCTTAGATAGGTTTAGGAGGGACTTCATTAAATCTACATCACTATCTTGCACATATTGTGGCTTATCTTAGATAGGTTTAGGAGGGACTTCATTAAATCTACATCACTATCTTGCACATATTGTGGCCCAAAAAGAGTCCAGGAATTTAAGCCTAAGAACATTTTAAGCAAAAAAAATGTTTTCCTTTAGGATCAAAACCAATCATTAAGTTATTATGTAATATATGTAAAAATGTGTTATTCGTTTATTCCTTTGAACCCATTTAATTTATCTCAAAATATTTATTTAGCTAATAATTAGAAAATTTTAAGTTCAAGTCTCGACTCAAGAGGACCAAAGTTTAAATTATAGGTTTAAATATTAATTAACAACAACCTCCTTTTAGAAGGACCACATTTGAAGCTCAAAATCATCCTAAAAAGAAATATAACTATGATATGCATATTTTTATATGCATGGGAGTGTTAAAACAGACTCAGTTGTTCGTTTCAAATCTTTTTTTGATATATCCTTTAGTCAAATTCTAGTAAGGTCCAATTGATCTCTTTTAGTTAATACATCAAGCTTCATATTATTCCCCTCTTCTTTTAGAATGCTTAAGTTGTCTCAACTTTCTAGTCAATTTATTTATATTTAAAATAAATAGATGTATCACTAATTTTTCTTAAGGAATTTGATATTTTGAAAAATATTTTCACATTTAAGGCAATTATTTACATTAAGTTCTCTTTTTATTTTTAAATTAGGAAATCTCTTTTAAGATTTGTCAAACTTTAAAAAAATTGTTTAATCTTCTTTATCGTTTCAGAAAAAAGGTTCTTATAGTTTTTATTCGTACACTTTATTCTACAACAAATGAAATTTTTTTAATTTCATATACATTTGCAATTATAATATCCTCCATATTCACAAAATACTTCATTTTTTAAAAACACTTAGATAGTAACATAAGTAGGTAAACTGAGGTTCACAGTACCTTTCTCTTTTTTAATGGATCCTAAACTCTTTTTTAGATAAGAATCCAAAGCCAACAAGATGATTATCCTATCTCTATTTAACTGTAATTGAGTATTGATAGTAATGTGTTCTTGTTCATAGATTTTAGATATTCTGAAAGAAAAATTATAAAAGGTATCTAGGATAAACACATGAGACTATAAGGTTGTTGACACAAAGAGACTAAAGATACTTCCCTTTTCTTTGTTGCTACTAATTTAACAACACTACATACTTTAAGTGTACTCTTACTGGTTTAAAATATGAATCACTATATATAATGTCACTAAGTTAACCTATTATAGTACAATTTGGGCCAACATTCTCAACTTTCAGAGCAAATGGTAAAGTTGTTCCTTCATGACCGTAAGGTCATAAGTTGAATTCACAAAAACAACCTTTTTGTAAAAATATAAATTGAAGGTTGCGTATATTATGGCCCTCTCTAGACCATTACGTACATTATGACCCTCTCTAGACCCCTACAAAGTGGAGAGCCTTGTGCACTGGATATGTTGATTTACATTGATTTTATTCTCAACTCTTCAATATCAACTCCAATTTCTGCTGATATGATTGATTTTTGAAAACGTATATACATATCATGATGGGCATAAATGATACAGATAATAATGACATTAGTGAAATTACTGTTGGATTGGTTCTCTCCTAACTATGAGGCCCAATTTTTAGTGTGTCATTAGACACATCATGTGGGTATCCAATTACCCTAATTGTTACTGAAAGAGGTGTGCGGCTATTTTGAAAGAGAAGAGGTGTGGGGCGTTTTTTCATGTGGGTTTTTCAACACTGCACAGTTTTCATCAAATGAGAGATCAGATGGCCAAACAATGTCCTTTTGAGCTAAAATTTTAACCAGAGACTCCTCACATATAGTTCTTCAATGTGGACAGTCAATTCTTCAATCAGAGATCTACAAAAGTTTAGAAAAATCCGTGAACAGGCTTTGTTTTTCTTGTGAATATTTTCAACTTTCCTTTGTGTTTTTCATCTTTTTGATGAGTCTAGGTCTTTGTGAGTGATCCCTTTGTGCATTGAAAGAGTTTTGTATGTGTGCTCAGAGTTTGTCACTTGTGAGACTACTTTGTATCTTTGATTTTGTGATAGTGAAGCTTTTACCGTCCTGTGGGTTTTTTTTCTCTCATATTGAGGCATGTTAAAATTTGGCGTTCCTATTGATTGAATCATTCTACAAATTTTGCTACTATTTTGTTGTTGTTTTGTGGTTGGAGTGCTGCCATTTGTGGTTGGAGTGCGTAATTTTATCACGTTGGTATCAGAGCTGGTTTGTGGAATTTTATGTGGTGAAAAATGGAGCTAATACCAGTAGAATGGTAACTTTGAATGGTCCTAATTATAATATCTAGAAGGCCAAAATGGAAGATCTACTTTATATTAAAAATTTCATCAACCAGTGTTTGTTACCGAGAAGCCTAATGACAAAACTGATGATGAATGGAATTTGATGCATAGACAAGTTTGCAGATATATTAGGCAGTGGGTAGATGATAATGTGTTGAACTATATTATTGGGGAGACACATGGTCGAACTCTATGGTCAAAGCTTGAGGAGTTGTATGCTCAAAAAACTGGGAATAATAAAATATTTTTGATAAAGCAGTTATTAGCCTTGAAGTATGTTGATGGAACACCAATGACAGATCACTTGAATAATTTTAAGGGAATTATGAATCAGCTGTCTGGCACGGGTATTAGATTTGATGAAGAAGTTCAGGGGTTGTTACTTCTTGGCTCTTTACCAGAATCATGGAAAGTTCTAAGAACATCATTGTCTAATTATGCTCCTAATGGTGTGATCTCTATGGATCTTTCCAAGAGTAGTATTTTGAATGAAGAGATGTGGAGAAAGTCATAGGGAACATCATCTTCACATTCAGATGTTTTGGTTTTGGATTCTAGGGGGAGAAGCAATAGCTGGGGTCCTAAAAATAGAGAACAGAGTAGAAGCAAGTCCAAAGGCAAATATAAAAATTTTGAGTGTAACCATTGTGATAAAAAAGGACGTATAAAGAAATTTTGTTGGAAGCTAAAAAAGGAGAATAACAAGGCTAATAAAGGAAAGAACAGAATGAAAGATGATAGTAATGATGAAGACAGGAAATGCTACTCCTGATGATTTCCTTATTGATGCAAAGTATGATTCTATGAACCTTGCTAATAGCTCTACCAGTTGGGTAGTTGATAGTGGTGCTTTCGTTCATGTTACATCCAGGAGAGATTTATTTTCTTCTTACACTCCTGGTGATTTTGGTGATGTGAGAAAGGCTCATAAAGGCGTAGCCAAATGTGCCAGCATTGGACAGGTTTGGTTGGAGACCTCTAATGGTTCAAAATTAATTCTCAACCGTGTTAAACTTATTCCAAGTATTCGATTGAATTTGCTCTCTGTTGATAAGTTGTATGAAGAAAACTATGATATTTTGTTTTCTCGTGATTATTGGAAACTTACCAAGGGTTCCATGGTAGTAGCTAGATTAACTAAACACTCTACACTTTTCTTAACTCAAGCTAAGGTTACTAAAGATGTTTCTAATGCAATTGAGTTCGTTGATGGAACCAAGTTACAGCACAAGAGGTTGTGTCATATGAGTGAGAAAGGGATGGCTGTGTTAGGCAAGAAAAATGTTTTGTCTAGTTTTAAGGCTAGACACTTGCAAAAATGTACTCACTGTCTTTCTGGGAAACAAAATAAAGTTTCTTTCAAGAGTCACCCACCTTTAAGAAAGCCAGAGATACTTGATTTAGTGCATTCTGATGTGTCTGGTCCTATGAAGACTAAAACACTTAGTAGGTTTATTTATTTTGTAACTTTTGTTGATGATCATTCTAGAAAAATGTGGGTTTACCCATTGAAGACCAAAGACTAAGTTTTAGACGTGTTCAAGGAATTTCAAGCTTTAGATGAAAGAGAAACTAGGAAGAAGCTAAAATGTATTTGCACTGACAATGGTGGTAAGTATCTAAGGCCATTTGATGCTTATTGTAAAGAGCATGGAATCAGACATCAGAAAACTCCTCCAAAGACTCCTCAACTGAATGGTTTGACTGAAAGGATGAACATGACCTTAGTTGAAAGAATAAGTTGCTTGCTATCACAGGCTGGATTACCAAAATCCTTTTGGGGTGAAGCTTTGAGCACAATTGTTTATATCTTGAATAGATCACTATGTGTCCCTTTACAGTTTGAAGTGCCAGAAAAAGTGTGGTTAAGTAAAGATGCTTCTTATAATCACTTGAGGGTCTTTGGGTGCAAAGCCTTTGTTCAAATTCCAAAAGATGAGAGATCCAAGCTTGATGTGAAGACAAGGCAGTGTATCTTTGTTGGCTATGACATGGATGAATTTGGTTACAAGTTTTATGATACTATTGGAAAGAAGATGATCCGAAGTAGAGATATTGTATTTGTGGAAGATCAAACATTGAAAGATGTTGATAATGAAGAAAAAACAGTGGTTTAGTCCAGTGATGGTTTCTCTAATTTGGATATTGTTCCTTCTACTACTAAAGTGGAAGATGACAGAGTTGAAGTTCAAGGTGATCAACATGATATAGGTACAGATGATGATGAAATAGTTGATGATGGAGTTACTGATGATGCTCATGGTGAACCAGCATTGGAAATTCCTACACATGCACTTAGAAGGTCTACTAGAGATATGAGACCTTCTTTGAGGTATTCCCCAAATGAATAGATGGAGGAGAACTTGAATGTTTTGAAGAGGCTATGGAAGATAAACATAAAGCTCGGTGGATTGAAGCCATGCGAGAGGAGATGAAATCCTTGCATGATAATGATACCTATAAGTTAGTAAAATTGCCTGAGCGTATGAGAACTTTGAAGAATAAGTGGATGTTCAAGAACAAGAATAAAGAACATAATTGTAGCACACCACTTCCACTGAGCATGTATCCATACATCCCGAGGATATTCGGACAAGCATTCGTGAGAGTGGCGCGTTAGAACAGTCAAATAGGACTCGTTACAATTTTTTCTTTTGAAACATCATACCTGTTTTTCGAAAAATCAGTAATCATAAATGACCCCTTTTTATTTCATAACCAATTCCAAACACTAGTATTACAAACAATGTATATATCATCAAATTTCAGTAATCAATTGGGGCTCATTACATAAACAAAATACCTCTAATCAAAATGTGGCTTCATTTCTGAAACATCCATATTTACAATGTTCAGTACTTGTGAATACACAATTTAATACAAAATATTGAAATACAAATGCAGATGCAAACTGATCCTGACCTCTTTCTCTTACTTGAATGCAGCGATTATAGTCCTGTTTGCCTAACAGGGCAACTCTTCTGAGTCTAAAAAAATATTGCAAATTTTGGATGAGTTTTGCAAACGCAGTGAGTGACCATCCTCGATGGCTCACTCAATCACATAAACATATAGTTCATATAATAATACGGTTCACCTCATATATTTAATTTATCATGTTGAATAACATACACTTGATCAGTCATTTAACATTTTATATTCAACACATATCACATTCAGAAATTATTCAAACCATTATAATCATTCATATCAAGCATATGCAATGCACATGAGACTTACTTTCAATTTGTTATTTTCGTTGTGACTGAGTGCCTTTTAGTCTAGCCCATATCCCTTAGTGGATACCGGACCGTATCAAATGATATCCCATATCCCTTAGTGGATACCGGGTACATTCACAACCGAGCCTGAGGCTCTTATCATAGTTTGAGCTTTAAGTTCTTTTTCAATGGCTACTCCGGTCACAACTACCTTTATGATCATGCATTTATGTAATGAAATGCATCAGTCACATTTGATCAATCAGTCACTTTATTTCACTTTACATATTCACTTTCACATGTCTTTGGACCTTGGTCCGGCATTCAACATTTAAGTTAAGAATACACTTATTTCTTCTTATTCATTGTCTGGCATTAACATAAGCAAATCTCATTCATATCAATTATATTCACTTTTCATAATAATCATAACCATAGTCATTTAATGTAAAAATTGAAAACAGAACAAATAATGAAATGAAACCATCTAGGTCGACTCATAGTACGCTCCAGATTAGTAATTGCTACTAAGATCTAGAAACGTCTGAATGTGGACATTTATCCTACATATCATTATTATGCAATACATACGTTGCACATATATTAATAATTGCACAATTATAAGTATTACTTCATGTACAAATGTGTATATGGAATGTGTACAATGCATGCTCAACGACAATCCCGAGTATCTTTCCATTATTCTCATCACATTGTCAATCATATATCAAAACTCACTTAAGAATCATTTGTACTTAGGGTTTATATCTCAATAAAACCACTAGAATCAAATTTCATAACTCAATTGTTCATTTCAGATTTTTCCAAAAACGTACTTTCAAGTCTACTGTTCTTGATCATTCAGATAATGCAAATGAAGTAATTTGGCAATACTTTCCACTAGAAAATTGTTCTCCTATCTCATAAGTTTCTAATGACACTAAGAACATTCAATTTGGTTTAGTATTCCAAAAGTTATACTCCAAATAATCAGACTACTCTTAAACTAAATCAATATCTTGTACTAAACTTCAATTTAGAAATATGGAATTCTAGAGATAGAATTAAAATTTTATTTCTTCAGAAAATTTGTAGGCCTATATCTCTGTTTTACTCTAAATCAAAAATCATCTCAATTGGATAACTACAGATCAAGATATCATTAAAATACTAAAGTATGTTTAAATTGTGCAGGAAAGTTGGCCGCGGCAAAGTCAGGAGTTGGCCACGACGAACTTTTCCCGAAAGGAAAATTCCTGGTGAAATCTTGCAAGTTGGCCATGGCGAACCAAGGAGTTGGCCGTGGCAAACTATATCTAAGAGGAAGTCTTGCAAGTTGGCGGTGGGGAACCAAAGAGTTGGTCGTGGCGAACTTTCACAGAAGCACAACCAGTGAACGAATACACATAAAAGCAAGACATGAACATACCTCTCATTCATGTCAAACATATATACATATACCATTTTATGCCCATTTAACCTTAATCTGTCTTCAATAAGTTTCATTTAACAACCCAAGAAGAGCAATAACATAATATTTACTTGCTTACTTCAAGATCTTCAAAAAAAAAATCATCTAACCCTAGCTTTTCCATACACCATTCGTTCATCACCATTTTATGGAGGAAAAGTTGAGATTTCATCAACAAAGTGAAGGCACAATTATATGGAGTGGCAAGGTGAAGAAAATAACAAAGCTTAACATTGATGGTTAAAGAGAAGAGGGTGTCGTAGATGGTGGAGAAGAAGAAAGAAGAAAATGAAGCGCATTGTAGAGAAAGGGAGAAGAAAATGTGTTTAGGCCAAAATGAAAGACAATTAAAGTTGTCTTGCAATTGATAAACTCGTGGATGGGT
>JAOSBO010004944.1:0-13503 GCA_027563915.1 Erythroxylum rotundifolium | reverse complement strand
GATTGGATTAGTATTAAGGTTTCCAACGCGATAGTTATTTCTAAGATTTTGTTCCAGGATGTCGAACATTTGTTTTAATTCGAATGAACCATTTGTTCCGCTGCTGATTCTATATGTTTCGATTATTGTTTCGTCTTTCGTTCGATTCGCTTCCGATTTGCTTTCGATTTGCTTTCGATTCGTCTCCGATATGGAAATTTTGTTTTGTTTTCCGGTTGGGGTCCGGTTCCCGGATCGGGTCCTAACACCGACCTTCCAAATAAAATTGAAGTTGAAGAGGATACATCCTCACTACCCATATGAAAAATGTAAAAATCATCTGGAAAAAGCATTTCACGTACTTGAACAAAATTATCCTTTAACATACCCTTTGGATAAGCATTTGAACAATCCACTAATTGAATCACTGCATTTGTTTCTTTGAGGGGCCCTATCTTTAAGGACTTGTAAACATCATAAAGCATAATATTTATTGATGTACCCAAATCTAACATAACATTTTCAATTCTTAAATCACCAATTTTATAGGGACTAATGAACATACCTGGGTCTTGATATGTAGGTGGTAGTTTTTTTTTTGAAGTATGGCAGATATATTCTCTCCTAATTGTACTTTCAAATCAAATTTCAATTTCAGTTTCGAAATGAAGAGCTCCTTTAGAAATTTAGCATTACAAGGAAATTGTTTAATGGCATCAAGCAAAGGAATATTTACTTGAACTTTTCTGAAAGTCTCCAATATCTCTTTCTTTGCTCTTCTTTCTTTTCTTTAGTGAATCAACTAGGAAAAAGGCATGGCATAACAAATTTCTGTATATTTGAATGTGTTTTTCTCCTTTTTCCTTTTTTAGTTGGTCAGTTACTTCCTTTCTTACATCTTCTTCGATTTCCCTCTTGGATATTTTTGGGGAAGGTTCCTTCAATTCTTTACTACTTTGCAACATGATAGCTTTGGCACTTTGCTTAGGATTGATTTCTGTTTAAGCAAGAAATTTTCCAAAATTTTATTCCTCGAACTAATTAATGGTTATTTCCATTTGGTTCAACTGATTTTCAAGATTTTGAATACTAGCTTAATTATCTTGCTGAAATGTCATTGTATTGGTGGCCAAAGATTTAACTATATCTTTTAAATAGGACTTACCTTCAAAATTGAGTATCATTTGTTGATGTTGTCTAAGAATAGAGGGTTGCCTATATTGCTAGAAATTTGAGGCCGTTCATTATCCTTAAGAGTTCCCACAACATAGATTTGGATGGTCACACCAACCCAGATTATAGGTGTTTGATAATGGATCATATTTCCTTTGATTTTTCCCAACAAATCGTCCCCATGACATTGACTTTTTCAGCACTTTCTTCTTGCAAAATCAAGCATGCATCAATAGAGTGTCCCAACATTAAACATATTCCATGCCCTTGTTTCTTCTTTCTTTGTGACCATGAGTTGCCACATGAAAGATGTAAGATCCTCTAATCTTTTCTCCAGCGCTGTCACATTTACCTCATTCACTTTTTTTGAACTATAGTAAGAACGTATCCTAAACTGTTGTGTATTAGAAGTCATGACTGCTATCAAATCTCTTGCAGTTGTAAGTGTTTTGTCATCAAAGCTCTACCATTTGCAGCATCAATCATACTCCTGTCTGTAAGCAAAAGACTTTTGTAGAAGTATTGAATCAATAGTTGATCATTTATTTGGTAATGGGGGCATTGCGCATAAAGTTTCTTGAATCTTTCACAATATTCATATATTGTCTCACCCATGCGTTGTTAAATGCCACAAATTTCTTTTCTAATATGGGTAGCTCTTGATGCTGGAAAATATTTTTCGAAGAATAATCTCTTCATTTTAGGCCATGTCTACAAATTTTCACCAGAGGAGTAATACAACCAATCTTGAGCATCATCTTTCAGAGAAAATGGGAAGACTATTAACTTGATTTGCTTTTCAGTCATATTTGATAGCTTCATGCCCATACAAACCACTTAAAATTCCTTCAAATGCTTATAGGGATCCTCTCCTGATAAGCCTTAAAAAATTTACAATAAATGAATCAACCTCGACTTCAATTCAAAAGTATTATTGTCCCACAAATTCAGAAATTGATGCAATGGGGCTATTGAGCATTTATACGGGCAACTAATTCACAAAAGGTGTGATTTACAAATCATCTTTTCTTTCTTTTGCACTTGTTATCTATGTTTTGTCTGCTTCCGTAACTTCTTAGTTGTCTTTTCTATCTCTGAATCAAATAACAACTGTGTTGTTTTTTCTACTCGTGTAACATACATACACCGTTAAGTGTTCCCTAACAGCAACACCAAAATTTGGTAATATTGTTGCCTGCAACCACATTAATACCAACTCTAATAACAAAATATGTACTTATTGAAGAGTTGAGATTATTCCCACCAGAAATCTATTGGTAAGTGTTTCATGAGTTAAAACTAAAAAAAAATTAAAATTGACAAAAAATTAAAGGTAAATAGACATGATAAGATCTGGAAAGTTAATGAATAGACCTTAGTTTTGAGTCACCTATGTTATCAAACTAGTATGGATCATCGAAACAAAATTAAGTCTGTTAATAAATACTTATTGAATGGTGTTCTCTCTTAGGATTAAGTGAATAGAAACATGTATTCTAATCACTCTTATTAACCAACAACTTAAAAATGATCTTAAATTTGATTAATTAATAGCTTTAAGAACTAAGATATTAACGGCTTTAAGAACTAAGAGAATCAATGAGCAAGACAATACACAAATGATAGGTATTTAGTCTAAAGATTGTAATCCTAATTGCCACTTTGGATTAGCAAAACTGAACGTCAAATCCTACTAATCTGACTGTAAATTAAATCAATCAATTTCCTAGTTGTGCACCCTAAAGATCAATCAATTCAATTATGAAAAGTAATTCGAAAGACACTTAATATTAGTCAGTGTAATAAATTTATTCAAAAAATCTCACGCATACTAGATGATAACATTGGTTTCCTTCAACTAAGAAGAAGGATTTAGCTACTAATAACAGTGATAAAACTTGACAAAAGAATAGAAAAACATTTGGTCTCCATCTTTGCCCCTTTCTAGAAAAATGAAAAACTCTCCAAACGACAAAACAAGAACATGAAAGATAAGATGTGTAAAGGAGGTGGTTATCCTCTATTCTTAAAGTTATTTTATCATATACATTAACCCACAAAAGCAGGTTGTAGATCCCCACATAAAGAAAACAACTTAATTCTTAAAATAGTTAGAATCCTACGTCTATCGAATTTGTTTTCAAATAAGACTCTGGTGATAAACCTTTCCTTCACACATGCCCATGCTCTGCCAATTGGAAATTCATATTGCCTCTGCTTTTCTTGCATATTTTTTTATTCAAATTCATCTCACATATGCTGAAAATCACTTTATAACAATTAAGAAACAAGTCCATTAATGTTAAATAAAAATTTCAACACATTACAAAGATTTATATCCAAAGTTAGCCTAAAAATGATAACTTATCACCTTATGATACAAACATCTTTTAACTTTATTTTCCATACAACCAAAAGAGGCCAAAACCACATCAAATGTAGGTTACCACTTTCGGGGGGTTTGATGTCAACCATAGACTGATTTGCTTAACATAAAAATCATATTAGTTCTATCTGGATCCTGAAATCCTTTGTGTTATTCCATATAGACCTCTTCATAAAGTTCTTTATTTAAGAAAGGTTTGAGTGATTATGAAAATATTAGCTCATGATGATATGCTATGAGAATATGGAAGAGAAGGTAACAATAAAGTCAAACGTTTCTTTCTAAGTGACTGAGCTAGCCCTAAATCACTGAACTTTATCCCAAGTCCTTTTGGTCTTTCAAATTTATTTACAACTGATGGGTTTGTAATTATGTGACAAATCAAGTTATTATGCTTCATAGATTACATCTCATCATTCATTACATCTCACCGCAAATCGATATTAGGTTTAGAAACAACTTCTGTATAAGTAACTGGATCTGTAACATGTCTAACATCATAGTCCTATTCACCAAATAGGCTATGAAATCAAATGGGATAATAGGTTGTCCCACTCTAGTGTTCATAACTGCATTGGTTTTTATACCCTAGGAACCTCTGTCTGCATAGGTATAAGTTCTTGTTTTTATACAGGCATGGTACTAAGACCTAGATCCACCAGATCTAACTCATACTAAATCCTAATTAACTTGCATATTTAGCCAACAAACCTAATTCACTAATTTTGCGAGCTAATGACTCTTCACATCCTAATAAACTATGTTCAAAATTAAATCAGTTTTAATCCATCTAAGCCATTGATAAATTTACACAATTTGCAAAATGCAACCTAACAAACTATCATATAATATGAAAAATTCACATTCAAAGTAAAACGCATAACCCCTTCCCACACTTGAATAACAAATTGTACTCAATGTAAGAAAGAGGAAAATAACACGTATAGAAAGAAGAAACATAAATTAAAGTAAAAACTAAATTTAAAAAGAAAAGGTTATAACAAAGCCTCATGGTGACGGAGGTGGTGATGGTGTTGAAAGTGGCAGTTGGAAGCCTTAAGCCTTAAAGTAACAATGGATACAATATCTCGGCTCTAATGTCATTGAGTCCAAGCAATCTCCTTCATTCTTCTAGAGTTCTTCACAAGTGCATCGTAATTATCTTAGTGTTTGTGGTGATTGTATCAAACATTTTGTTCTAGCCTGGTTCTTCTGTTTCTTCTTCCTCATTGGACTCTTCACTCGTTGAGTCCTCTTCAGCCTAATGAGAGGACTTAAGGATTTGAACACACCCTAAATAATGATGATTTAGTAAATATGGGAGGTGGACAATTAAACCACTATGGTTCGTGCTATAATACTCAGTAATGACAGAAACTAAGTACCTCATACCTAGATTGTTGCTCCTTTTATGTAGAATTGTAACAATAGAGTTCAGGACAAGTGTGGAGGTGCACACTCAGATTCTGTGATCCAACGTCATAACATGAAAAGTTCCTTTGTTGAGAACTTGTTAGTTTCTGATTTATCAAAAACCAATTGACACATGAATTTTTGCAATAACAAGTGCTTATGGGTTCTTATGATGTTGTTGTAGACATTTTTAGCAATGAATCACTCTAACCCATTGAGCTCATTTCAACAGTGAGAAGCACGAAATTCATCGTGCTAATCGACAATTGAAAACTTAGGGAACCTATAAATATCAAACATGATTTCAATGTTTGATAGGCGTGCATTAAGTTATGTTCTTATAGGAATTTGACACGTGTTTTCTAGTATAATTGTTGTTTATTGTTCTAGTTTAGGATTCATTTTGTACGTTTTCATTAAGTTTGATTTCTATTGTTACTCTTGTATGTTTGATGCTAATTGAGGGTAAGAATTGACTATTTTTGTGTAGGAAAGAAGATGGAGCAACTTGGAAGTTGAGCAAAAGATCAGATAAGAAGAGTAATCTGTGCCTAATTCCCACGTTTGTGGGAATCATGCAAATTTCCACTGGATGTGGGAATCACAGTAGAAATGAGGAGTGCATCTGTGTGTAATTCCTACGCTTGTAAGAATCAGGCAAATTCCTACAGACATGGGAATTGTAATCCGAAGGCTATCTGTGAGGCTTCATTAAACCTAGGATTTTTGGGCTATTTAAATACAATTAAGCCTCCATCTTTATGAGACATGACACCTATTGTAGAAACAACATCTTTGAGTAAAGAACACATTTTTGGAGTATTAAAGAAGGATTGAAGACAAGGATCATCATCAAGATTGAGCAAAATAACACATCAACATTAAAATTCCAGATTTTGGCAAAGAAGTGAAAGAGACTTTTTATTCCATTTTCTATCACTCCAATCTCTCATATTCTTTGTAAAAATGGTTTATTTTATTATTGATGATGTTATGGAAACCATGTTAGGCTGATTTCATTACAGGGATTGATTTGGAACTATTTTTTTAGAACTCTTATTTTATTGAATTGAATGAAATTGTCTTTGTTGATTTATTATTCTTAATTGTCATCTTGCAACAAATCGAGAGAGTGAGTGGGATGAGATTTGTGTAGGATGGTATAACGAGAGTTAGTGACCTATAGACTGGCAGTCATCACGTTAATTAAATAGTTAGAAGAGAGATCTCGACTAGTCAATTGATCACTTATAGGATAGCTTAATAACTAATTGAATCGGTAGAGTCATTGGGTAGGTTGAGAGATCGTTCAATCGATTCCCTTAATTCAATTAGGGATAAATACTTACACTTTGAGAGAGGGTAATTAGTACATTTGGAAATCTAGGGTGAGATAATTCAATCAATAAAATAGGAGGGAGACAAAATAGGGAAAAAGTAATCTCTACCATTTAGATTCTTGAATTCAAATTTTCTACAATTGTGGTATTATTCATTGTTTACACTATTCTTTTAATTGTAATTTAATTTTTCCAAATTATTCACATTTAACAATTTCATTTTTGAAACAAATTTGTGTCTAAATTAAACAGTATCTAGGCATCAATCCTTGTGTGATCGATATCCTCTCTTTTTAAATTACAAGTCACGAACCGTTTACTTTTGGTTTTTGAGCGTAAAATAAGTAGATAGGTTTTACCATCAACAAGTTTTTGGTGCCATTGCTAGGGATTAATTATTAAGCATCATGTTTAATTTAGATTACTTTGATTTAAAAGTTTTTGATACTTTTTCTTGTGTATTTGCAGGTGCATGAGCACAAGGAGCACACGAAGAATGAAGGAAGCTATAAAAGATGAATTTCCCGATATTAAGAAGCACGAAAGAGAAACAAGATGGGTGAAGTATCTAAATTTCTCAAACCAAGATATAGCTGAAGAAGGAGAGCAAGGTGGAGCAGAGAAAATGCTGATGGATTTCATAAGGTC
The DNA here is from genome assembly GCA_027563915.1 of Erythroxylum rotundifolium. Lineage (NCBI taxonomy): Eukaryota > Viridiplantae > Streptophyta > Magnoliopsida > Malpighiales > Erythroxylaceae > Erythroxylum > Erythroxylum rotundifolium. The sequence continues at coordinate 6,564 of JAOSBO010004944.1, read as the reverse complement.
TGGATTTATTCCTTAAGGAGTGGCAAGGCCATTAGTTTAGGCGAATAATTTTGAGATATAGCTGGCGCTACTCAATATTCTGCAAAATAGTGTGTAGTTATATAGGCTATCCAATAAGGATTTGAATGCCCACATTTCAAATTTCTTGGAGATCTACGACATATTCAGATTCAACGGAATGTCCGTTGATGCAGTGAAGCTGAGATTATTTTTATTCACATTGAAGGATCAAGCTAAAGCGTGGTATGATTCTTTGAATCCAGGCCAGATCATGACTTGAAAGCAGCTCACCTAGGCATACCTTGCCAAGTATTTTTCGTTAACGAAGATGAAAAGGATTGTTAAAGAGATGACAAATTTTTAGCAAAGTGATCGAAAATCTCGCTACAAAGCTTACGAGAGATTTAAAGAACTTCAGAGGAGGCGTCCACATCATAATCTTTCAAAAGGAATTTCTACTTCAAACAGTCTACAATGGAGTGAATTCGAGCACAGAGGGCACAATTGATGCAGCAGCTAGAGGCTCACTAATAAGGAATACAATATAAGCAACCCATGATTTATTGGAGGAGTTGGCAAACAACAAATGCATATGGTCAAGGGAAAGGAGTAGGCAAGGAAGAAGGAATAAAGAGGTATGATAACGATTGGCTTAGTTATTGCCTTACAGGGTCAAATCATAGCTTTTATAAAGTAGTTAAACAACATGCAAGGAGCATCTACCCAACCAATTAAGGCAATAACACAATGTGAGCTGTGTGGGGAAAACAACCATATATTAGCTTAATGTTTCCTGTTGGGGGATGGCGGGACGGAATAGGTAAGTTACTTAGGCTAGCTGCAGTGAGGTAATAACTCATATTTGAATAAATATAATTTGGGTTGGAAAAACCAACCGAACCTTTCTTGAAGTACTAACAATGCAGGTGGCCATCAAAGACCACTAGGACCACCAGGATTCTAGAAAGATCGAATTGAAGCATTGAAAAATAAGTTGGACAAATTTATGGAGACATTTAATTCCAAACTGGTAGTTCAAGCAGAGAGTCAGAAGAAGATGTATGAAAGCCAGGAGGAAATTCAACAAAGGATGGAGGGAAATTTTGATGAGATTGTAAAGAACCATGCCTCGTCAATCTATAATTTAGAGGTCCTGGTACGTGAACTTACTGATGCTTTATTTTCTCAAAATGCAGGTCACGTACTGAACAATAGTGAGGTTATTCCAAGGGAGCAACTCAAAGCAATTCCACTTCATAGTGGCAACCAAATGCAAGAACCAACTGCGAAAAAGGGCGGCCAAGAAAAATAGAATAGTATGGAGATAGAAGAAGAAAGGGGAGAAGGTAGGCTGTATGCACCACTACCACCGTACAAGCCCAAACACCCATATCCACAAAGAGTGAAGCAACATTAGGTGTATACCTAGTTTTCCAAATTTTTAAAGAAACTAAAGAAGCTACAAATTAATTTGTCATTGGTGGAAGCTTTGGAGTGTATGCCCAAGTATGCAAAGTGGATATACTCACGCGCAAACGTACTTGGGAGGACAATCGGACATTTACATTGACGAAGAATTGTAGTTCTATTATTTCAAGTCAAATGCCTTCAAAATTGCAAGATCTAGGGAGCTCTCCTATTCCATGTGTTGTTGGTGATTTTGAATTTTCCAAATATTTATGTGATTTAGGTGCAAGTATTAATTTGGTGCCTTTGTCTATTTTCAGGAAATTGGGAATAAGAGGGGTCAAACTGACTTCTATACTGATTCAGATTGCGGATCAATGAATAACAAGATTATTTGGAGCTGTGGAAGACATAATGGTAAAAGTGGATAAATTTATAATTCTGGTTGATTTTATTGTGTTGGATTTTGGATATGATAAAAATTTTCTGTTAATTTTGGGTCAGCCCTTTATGAATACTATTAGGGCATTAGTTGATGTCATGAAGGAAAACTTGTGTTAAGAATTGGTGGTGAGCAGGTTGAATTTAATATGACAAATCTTTGAAGAAACCGATGGATGGAAATGTGTGTATGAAAATTGACGTAGTATATGAGTGTGTGAAGCAAAATAAAGGAGGAGTTGATAAGGTGAATGGAGTACACAAAGATAAAAGTGTAAAGGAAGAGGACATTTGTGAGAAAGTGGAGCTAGATCAATTAGAGAGAGCTGGAGCACCTACACCACCTTCTAGTGTTAAACCTCCTACTTTGGAGCTTAAACCTTTACCTTCCCATTTGAGATATACCTTTTTAGGAAAGAACCACACTTTACCTATCATTATCTCTAATGAATTAAATTTTGAGCAAGAAGAGAAAGTGGTGGAAATTATTAGGAAAAGGATGAGAGTTGTAGAGTGGAAAATTTCTAATATTCAGGGGATTAGCTCCAATGTGGTGATGCACAGGATTAACCTAGAAGAAGGTTATAGAACTGTGAGAGAATGACAGAGAAGGTTACATCGAAATATGTAAGAGGTTGTAAAGAAGGAAGTGGTGAAGCTTCTAGATGCAGGAATAATTTACCCCATTTCGGATAGTGAGTGAGTGAGTCCAGTACAGTGTGTGGCAAAGAAGGGTGGCATGAAGGTGTTAGAAAATGAAAAACGGGAACAGATTTCGACTAAGACTTTCACAGGGAGGCGAGTGTCCATTGACTATAGGAAGCTAAATTTAGCCACCAAGAAAGATCATTTTCTTAACCTTTTGTAGACCAAATAATTGAGAGAGTGGTTGGTCATTATTTTTATTGCCTTCTGGATGGATATTCAGGGTACAATCAAATATTTATATATTCGAAAGATCAAGAAAAAACCACTTTTATGTGTCCATATGAAACTTTTGCATATCAGAGGTTTATGTAACGCACCTGCTACATTTCAAAGGTGCATGATGGCCATAGTTGCAGACATGAATGAAAATTTTATGAAGGTATTTATGGATGATTTCTCTATCTTTGGAGAATCTTTTGATCATTGTTTGCTGAACTTAGACAAAGTGATCCAAAAATGTGAGGAGTCACATTTAGTTTTAAATTGGGAAAAATATCATTTCATAGTCCAAGAGGGAATCGTATTAGGCCATAAGATTTCATATAAAGGGATTGAAGTGGATCGAGCAAAGAAAGAAGTAATCGAAAAGTTACCGCCTCCTTCCAACATCAAGGATGTCTGAGCTTTACTTAGTCATATAGGGTTCTACCGATGGTTCATTAAAGATTTTTCCCTTATTACAAAACCTTTGACTCATCTGTTGGTAAAAGATGTGCCTTTTGTTTTTTATGATGACTATTTAAATGCTTTTAACAAGTTGAAGAAGGCACCCATATCAACACCAATTCTAACATCACCGGATTGGTCTCATCCATTTGAGATTACATGTGACAAAAGTGACCATGTTGTTGGGTGTGTACTAGGTCAGTGGAAGGAGAAGAGATTGCATGCTATCTATTATCCAAGCAAGACATTGACAGGAGCACAATTGCATTACACAACTACCGAAAAAAAACTACTTGTAGTGGTATTTGCTTGTGAAAATTTTCGTTCTTATTTATTAGGTTCACAAGTTATTGTGTTTATAGATCATGCAGTATTACGTTACCTTTTCTCCAAGAAGGATGCCAAGGCTAGGCTTATTCGATGGGCACTCATGTTTTAAGAGTTTAATATTGAAATCAAAGACAATAAAGGAGCAAAAAATGTCGTAGCAAATCACTTATCGAGGCTTGAAGTTGGACATTATGAAGAGAAGAGGAAATTATGGAAAGCTTTCTTGACAAACCTTTGATGATGGTAGATAACCCTTTCCTTCCTTGGTTGCAAATATTGCAAACTACCTCTCAGGTGGTATTCTTCCATCTGACTTATCATATCAACAAAGGAAACATTTCCTGTTTCAATGCTCTCATTATATTTGGGATGAACTTTACTCTATGAGATATGTGCTGACAGTTTAATTAGCAAGTGTGTTCCTACCTGAGATTTTAACTCAATGTCATAGCTCACTGCATGTAGGGCGTTATGAAGCTAACAAGATTGTTGAATGAATTTTGGAGTGTGGATTCTATTGGCCAACTCTACTTAAAGATGCTTGAGAATTTGCTCTCAAGTGTTATAGATGTCAAAGAGTTGGTAACATATCAAAGAGTGATGAAATGCCGCTTTCAAACATAATGGAGATGGAGATATTTTATGTATAGGTTTTGGACTTCATGGGACCATTCCCACTATCTGAAGGTAATACCTATATCTTGGTTGGAGTTGATTGTGTGTCCAGATGGGTCAAAGCAATCATCGCTCCAACCAATGATAGCAAGGTGGTTCAGAAGTTCCTTAAGAAGATTTTTACCAGATTTGGGTTGCTTAGAGAAATCATAAGTGATGAGGAAGTCACTTTGACAGCAAACCATTTAAGAAACTGCTGAGAAGATGCAACATACATCATATAGTGGCTACCCCGTACTATCCCCAAACTAGTGGTCAAGTGGAAGTGGTGAATAGAGAGCTGAAAAAGATTTTGGAGAAGAAAGTGAATAATTCAAGAAAATATTGGTCATTGAAACTGGACGATGTACTGTAGGCTTATAGAACAGCTTTTAAGAACCCCCATAGACACAACACCATATCAGCTTGTATATAGCAAGGCATGTCATTTACCATTGGAGTTGGAGCATAGATCATATTGGGTAATAAAGAAATTAAATATGGATTTGAAGCTGCCAGGAGAAAAGCGATTATTACACCTAGAAGAGTTGGATGAGTTTAAGGTATGATGCTTATGAAAATGCCAAGTTGTATAAAGAAAGGACTAAGAAGTGGCATGATGGCCATATCAAGAAGAAGGAATTCAGGAGTGCGGATTTAGTACTTTTGTTTAACTCAAGACTTCGACTAATTCCCTAAAAACTCAAAGTCAAAATGGAGTGGGCCTTTTAAAATTCTTCAAGTGATCCCCTATACAGCTATGGAGCTGGAAAACAGCAATGGGGAAACATTCAAGGTCAATGGGCACCACTGTAAACCATATTACTGAGGGTCATATCCACAAAAAAGGGAAGTTATCTCTCTCCTATCTTCCATTTTTTTATGAGTATATGTTGAATAATTAAGCTAATGACCTTAACTTATCATGTTTCATTTCTTTTGTATTGTCTTTGTTTAGTTTTTGTTTGAGTTCTGTAGTTATTATCATGTTTGAATTGGATGTGATTAATTTTTATGTGATTTTGTTTGGATTTCAATTGGTTTTCTTCTCAAATTTCTTATTGATGATATTATCTTGATGTGTTTGTAGGTTTTGGGAGCATAGAGAGTACGTATAAGCTTGGAAGAACGTTTACAATTGTGAGGATCACCAATTCCCATGAACTTCTCACGAACATGGGAAATCTCTCCAGAAAGTTCTTGGAAAGAAATCCCACCTCTGTGCGAATTGAAGTGATTCCCACAAACATGGGAAATCTTTCTTAAAAGATACTGGAGAGAAATCCCACATCTGAAGGAATTGTGATGATTCCTATAAACGTGGGAATCCTCTCTAGAAACTTTCTGGAGAGGAATCCCACGCTTGTGGGAATTCAAGTGATTCCCATTTCTTCTCTCACCCACTTTCAAAATTTTCGTACTCTCTCTCTCCTACCCATAAATTTCTCTCCTCCAACTCTTTAACACTCTTTAATCTCCCTTTAGATTCTTGGTATTTTCTTTAATTCTTTCATTATTTTGACATTCCTTTCATCTTTTCATGCACTAATCTTTTCAAAGAATAAGATTTAGGTAAGTTTTTGTTCTCTCTCTGCAAGGCTCGAATCTTACTTTCTCTCTCTTGTTCTTGCAGTTTTTTCTATAACAATGGCACCGAAGAAGATGATAGCTCGAAAACTAGGTGACGAAGTGAACCGTCAAGTTTTCGGTGAAGAAAAAAATGATTTAGCGGTAACTTACCAATCTCCCTTTCTGATTTACTTGGAAGAAGAAGGTACACATTTTCGTGATTTTTAAAATAGGGGAATAATCACTCCTAGGTATTTGGATTTTGAATTATTAGAGAACATAGGAGTGAGCACAAAGATTGAGCAACTAGCTAACAACATAGGGTGGAATAGGTTCATCCGATGTGACATGCATATTCACCCTATGATGACAATTGAATTTTTCACTACTATCCGTTATACCCTAAAAATGGATATCTTTTAGTTTCGGTTATTCGGTGATGTGGACAAACTAGATTATAATGTCATGCATCATCTTTTTGACTTCCAAAGCACAAAAGTGTTAGATGATCATACTAATTTTGATGTGGATGCCTATTGGAAAATTTTAATGGGGGGAGATAGTTTTAATTCCCGAAATGCACCAAATGCTTTAATACGTAGTGCCGAACATTTATTGTTGCATAAATTCATATGTTTAACTGTATTCAATAATCTACTGACTTTGATGTGTCTTATGGTGTTTTTATGGTTTCTGATTTAATTGAGAATAGAAGGTGGAGGATTGATTTGATTTCATCTATTTTTAATGATAGGGACAAGAATTTGATCCTCTCAATTCCTTTGAACT
>JAOSBO010004873.1:0-13507 GCA_027563915.1 Erythroxylum rotundifolium | reverse complement strand
TAAATATTGGTCTAAAGAAAATAGTGTAAAGTTGTTTGGATTAATGCAATGAATGGTTTTGAAATTTAGTGACTTCTAATTATGTTAGACGATGCCATGCATAATTTGGTTTTGCTTTTTCTATAACATGCCATTATCATAGGATACGTACTTGAATATGTTTGAATGTTTGGGTATGTATCATATGGTAGTGGGATGCTGCATGGCTATCTGTATTTGATGCACAAAAAGAGTGAATCCTTCGAAAGGTTCAAAGAATTTGAAGCTAAAGCTGAGAAGCAGTTAGGTAAGCCATTAAACAACTTCGATCGAATCGAGGTGGTGAGTACTTATTTGGAGAGTTACAACAATTTCTAACTAACAATGGAATAGTTTCCAACTTGTCAGCTCCCATAACCCTTCAACGGAATGGTGTAGCTGAGAAGAGGAATAGGACTCTATTGGAAAGGGCAAGTTCAATGATGTCCTACGCTAGCCTTCCAGAATCGTTCTAGGGTGTGCCACAAAAACAGCAACCTATCTTCTTAACTTTGCTCCATCAAAAACAATGCGTAAAACACCTAGGGAGTTGTGTACTAGACCAGTTCCTTCATTGAGGAACTTAGGACATGGGGCTACCCAGTCCATATTCTAAACCTAAATCCACAAAGATGGAACTAAGGTCAGAAGTATGTTTGTTTGTAGGATATTGTAAGGGTACATGAGGGTACTATTTTTATAGTCCTCAGGAGAGGAAGGTATTTTGTCTCAACAAATGCAACCTTCTTAGAGGAAGAATTTATGAGAAATCACAAAAGAAGAAGTGAAATAATACTAAAGGAGTTAGCTATTTCATCCAAACCAAGTGTTGATTTGGATATGGCAGAATAAGATGTCAAAATGTATTCAGGAGTTGAATCAGAAGAGCAGTCTTGACATCAAGTCATGCCTAGACGTAGTAGGAGGGTTGTGAGACAACCAGATAGGTATCTATTTCTAGGAGATGGCATAATTACTGTCTCAGACCTAGAAGAGACGGATCCCATTACTTATATACAGGCTATTAATGATGTCATTGCAGAAAAGTGGCTCAAGGCGATCGAATCGAAAAGAGATTTAAGGGTAACATAGCAGGGATGGGAATGATGGATATGTCAAACTTGCTTTAGGTCAAGTAGGAGATTGATGGAGTTTTGTAAGTAAAGTGCCCTGGAAAGCAAGTGTATTTACATATAACTTAATTTTCTTCTAGTTACTATTGTATTCAAAAATATTTATTATCAATAAAATAAAAGAGTTTGGCTTTATTGGTATGAGCATTATATATATCTAGTTATAAGGTACTAAGATGTATATGGGGAAATCTATGGGAAACATGTATATTATTATAATCTAAAATAGTTGATTCACAGTTGAACAATCAGGTTGGTCATTTGATTATGGTTTAGACTGTAATGTTGTGATTTATCTCCATGTAAATAAAAGAGTTTACTTCAAAAGAAGGATGAGTTTCATATCATGATAGTAGTTGACTATTGATAATGTCACTATTAAATGAATATGGAATGAAGTATGTTTTAAAGAATAAAGTCGGTCGTTACTTTAATCTTAACATATAGACCTTAACATTTTGTTATTACGAACCATAATCCTGATGAGTGGTGAACTCAAATATGTTTCGTTATAATTCTTGATATGATTATAATGGATCTATAAGGAGAATCAATCCAGTGTCTGTGTCTACAGGTTGGAATCATTAATTGAAATATATATCAAGGAATAAGTTTATAATGATAGCATCACTTTTAGATGTTTTTGCAAAGTTTGATGATTAAACTTGCACCAGTAGTTTGATGGACTAGCTACCCATCAAGTCTTAGCATCAAGATGAGATCTTGTGTGTTAATCACCATATAGTATAAAACAGGGGATCTAGACAGAAAAACCAATATAAGGGTAAAACATTAATTTTTCCTTTTATTGGTTGGATGCCTATAATATGGTTCATAATAAAGTTTGCAATTGGACATCTTATTTGAAACATATATTCTTATAATACTTAGTAATTTAAGAGTTCAACTAATTGTCTTTAGTGGAATGACATTTAATTAATAAGCTAGAATTAATTCTAATGAGGTTAAATTAATTCTAGATTTATTGGAGCTTGAATTGTACAAGTCCAATTAGATTCCCTATTTAGCTTTTAGGAAGGTTATCAAGCAAAGTAAGAAATATAAAGAGAGGTTTAAAAACCCATGAATGGATGTTGGGCTTATTTTAATTAGATGCCCAAATGAACATTTAATATTGGGCTTGATTTTGGTTTGAATTGATTAATTAAATTAAGACAAAGTTATTAAAGAAAGAAGGGGGCATATTTCAGTTTTTTTATACCAAAATATGCAGCTGCACATTTAGAATTGCATTACTAAATTAAAGATGGTTTTTATCATATTTTATCATCATTAAATGGAGTAATGATCTTATCATTAAATGGTTTAATGGTTTTCTTTTAATGATGGCATGTATTATTATAACTTTTTAGCATTCATTTCATTAAAGAAAGGAAAAGGTACATTTGATGTATTTTTTCTTCCTTCTTTCATCCATAACCGAAAATGAGAAGGTTTCATTTAGGTTACTGGTTTTTTAATATAGCCATCTTAAACAAATGAGAAGAGTCTCATTTATTGGCTTCTTTATGAATGATTAAAGAATGAAGTAATGCATTGGATTCACATCACATCTTTCTTTCATGATAACCGAAATTGACAAGGAGAGAAACAAGGGTTCTTTCATTTGTTTTTTGACTCACTCTCTCCTTTCCTGTATGTATAGCCGAAACTAGAATGAGAACAACCTCATTTTTGGCTTCTTTCTTTTAAGAAAAATCTCCTCAAAATATTTCTTCTCCTTTCCCACCAAAGGATCTTGTTATCCTAGTTGTCCAAGAAGAACAAGTGGTAGATCAGATTGGTCAAGATACAACAACAAGGAGAGGATACATTGGCAAAGGAGAGGATACAAAAACAAGGAATCGGTATATTTCTACCACCTTGTTGGTTTGTAAATTATTTTCCTTATATCGTATCATGTATTGCTAAAACATGTTAATTTGGTTATGTTATTTCCACTATGTTTTTTATTTCAAAAAAGTTTTCAAATATACTTTTCAACCAAATCTTGCATGCTTTTGCTTTCAATCCAACATAGAGGGCACTGATGGACTTCATGAGGTTGAGGTTTAACGCTGCAAACCAAGAAGTGGTTAGGCTACCTATTCAAGGGGCCTCATTTGAGATTAAGCCAGCCGTCCTTTATATGCTTCAACAAAATGTGCAATTCTATGGATTGGCTAATGAGAACTCCAATGCACACATCGTAAACTTCCTCGAGATTCATGATACTTTACAATATCATCAGGTGTCAGAAGATGCAGTCTGAATCAGTATTTCCTATTGACTAAGACTACGAAGATTATCAAGGAAATCACCAATTTCTAACAAGGTGATGGGGAATCAATCTACAAGTATGAATTCTGGAAGATTTCATGTGTTAATGATGATCCTAAGTAGATAAAATTTGTGGAGAATTTAGCTAAATTGGATAATGTACTTTGGGGCAATCATCCCACGATTGTGAGAAGATCCTCCACGATCATGGGCAAGGTTTTGAAATGATAATCTCAGTTTTGTGTGTTTATTGAACCAACTGAGGACAAGTTACTCTAAATTGGTGCATCTGGACTTGATTAAGGCAAGGAATGGAGTTAATATGTTGCTTGATTAATTGATCAAGAGCTTGATAAGTTTAGATTGTTAATTGGTAACATAACTTAGAGAATGGATTGTTTTGATATTAATGTATCCAAATTTAGAAATTATGAATTGTTATAAGAATTGAGATGTTCTTGTGAATCTAAATATGACTAAAAGGATATGAGTAATGTGTATTAGATATAAATGAATGAACATGAGAACATTTAGTAATGGGAGTGAGAATTGGATAATTATATGAACATATATGATTGAAGAATAAATCAAGCTTATGTAAGCTATAAACTTAATTGCAAAACAGTAATATACAAGCTATAAAGTTTGAATGATCTAAAAGTATATAAGTACAGTCAAGATCTTTGTATATTAATACATACCTAGAAGTTCAATTAAGCATTCATTGAAATATGATATATATACATGTGAATGATTGAATAATTATATGATTAACAACTTAATGATGTGTGAAATTTGTGTGCATGGAAATAGATACACAAGTTGATCGTCAACATCTAGACATTGTCAGATCATTAAGGCAATAGCTTATCTGGAGCATACTGTGAGTTAAACTAGATGTTTCTCACAATGATTGAATTGTTTTTGGTTAACTTTTAGTTATTGAACTGTTACTTATATGATTGCTATAATTCTGGACATTGTTGGTCCGAGGAGTTTAATAGTTAGGACTATATATGGAAGTGTTTTCAAATTGTATATGTAATATGGAATATGTACTCAACTAAATGTTGAATGTTAGACTCGTGTCTGAAGAATATGATAGATGACATGAGCACATTGAATGAAAAGTATTGATAGCATATTTATATAAATTGATGCATTCCATAACTTTGATATGCTTGATCAAATAAAGGAGTTATGACCTGAGTGACTAGTATGAAAAAGAGATTCAAGCTCAGGATTGTACACAAAGAGCCACAGGCATAGTTAATAATAAGCTCAGTATCCACAACAGATATGGGACAATAAATAGGCATTCGATCACAAAAAAAAAATGGTGTGACATTTTCATTTGCTTATACATCTTTATATGTATCGTATGATTGAATTCAAATGAATCATTGAATTGTTTTAGATCCAGTTGAAAAATAGACGAGGATATGTTGTGATATGAAATGTTACCTTACATGATGTACTTATGCGAGTATGATAATCTTGATGTACCTGATAAGGGATGATGAAATGTGATGTGATATTCAATATTGGATGATATGTAACACTTGCTGAATTGGGATATGACTTGTCTCTATGTATTTGACTTGAGAGAATACATTGATGATGGTTCACTCACTGAATTCACAAACTTATCAAAATTGCAATATTGATTTTCAAGTTTAGAGGAGATCAGTTTAGATTAATTGGGGTATAGCTACTACAATTAGGCATGAGTTTGTGGTCAGGATCAGTTGTACCTACAAATGTCTCTTGTCATTATGCATTAAGAATAACATTTCTCACCTGTTGTCAAATGTATATGTGAACTGTGAACTGTGAAGTGTAATAACATTTATGATTTAATATGATTACGAATTAAATGATTCAAAATAAATGTTTGAAATGCTTTTGATATGTGATGCCTTAAAATGTGATAATGTGATCGCCTTAACGTGCCATCCTCGTTGAGTATGTTCTTGAATAATTGTCAATACATTCAAGTTTATGCTCTACAAGAGTGGTACGTTACAGTATAGCCCAATCCTAATGAAGCATGTAGCATCTTTTGAGACTTATAAATTGGTTCTAGTGAAGAATAACTTTAAGGAGATAAAATCCTAAAGGGGAGTATAACAAAGAACTCAATTGAGGAATTGTCTAAGTTAGAGCTAAAAAAATTTCACAAAGCACTTAAAGTATGCTTTTCTAGCTAAAACAAAAAAAACATATAATAATTATAACAAATTTGAACTTTGACCAAAGAGAGAAGTTGATCAAGGTTTTAAGGAAGAATAAGAAGGCAATTACATAGAAAATTTTTAACATGAAAAGTATCTACCATATTTTTTCACATATAAAATCTTATTTTAAAATAATATTAAGCTAGTAAAATAACCCCAAATGAGGTTTAATCTAAATATGAAAGAAGCCATAAAATTTTAAGAAAATTAAATTACTTGATGTTAGAGTTATTAATATTAGTTTTGATAGATCTTAGGTCAGTCCTACATAGGTAGTTAAAAAGAAAGAAGGGATGATATTGGTACTAAACTAAAAGAATAAGATGATGCCTACGAGAACTATCACCATGCTAGTGGGTGTAATTTAACTATAAGAGGAAGAATGATTCCACACGTATGGACCACTTTCCACTACCATTCATTAATCAAATGCTAGAATGATTATTAGTGAACAAGTACATTTTTTTTTCTTGGATTGACTACCAAGCTATTTCAATATTCTCATAGCCTTAACGAATTAAGAATAAGAAAATTATATGTCCATTAGACATGTTTTCTTATTGATATGCATCTTAGTATACTTGAAGAGGTAGTTTAGGACATCATGGGGAATCTATTGATGAAGTTTTTTTTATGTGAATCTTTTTACTTATATTTAAAATTTTGGGGAGAGAACTTAAACAGTGTGAGGACACTAACTTACTTTTTATCTAGGGAAATGTCATTTTATAGTACAAGAGGGTATAAGTTTAGGTTGTAAAATCTCTACTAATTGTATAGAGATTGGTAATTTTAGGTTAGAAACTATAGAGAAGTTTTCCTTATTGATATTGGTTAACAGAATTAGAAGCTTTCTTAGACATGCTAGGTTTTATAAGAGATTCATCAAAGATTTTTCTAAAATAGCTGGATCACTTAGGAAACTACTTAAGAAAGATGTGGCTTTTGATTTTATTGGTGAGTGCTTAAATGCTTTTAGTATCTTTAAAAGAGAATTTACAATCTTTTTAGCATTGCACTGGACTTTGCCTTTTGAACTAATGCGTGATGCTGGTGATTTTACAATTGGTGTAGTGCTTGGACAACATAAGGATAAGAAATTTTTAGCCTATGTACTATGTAAGTAAAACTTTGATAGATGCATATAAGAATTATATGACTACCAAAAGGATTTTCTTAATATTTCTTTTGCATTTAATATATTTAGATATTAGCGTATTTTGTACTAAGTCATTATGATAATTAACCACTTAGCACTTTGATATATTTTAAGAAAAAATGATATTAAATGGTTTTGTTGTTATAGGAGTTTGATCATAAGATCAAAGATAAGAAACAGATGGCAAACCTAGGAACAAACCATCTATCTTGTCTTAAGAATTATAATATAAGGAAGATAGTTAAAGAAGAAATTAATGATATTTATTATAATGAGCTACTTTACATGCTTAACTTTAATAACCTTAATGTATTTTGGTTTAATATCAATGTTAAATAGTTAGCCAATTAGGCTTTATTAAAAGGAATGAGTCATCAGTAGAAAAAGGCTTCTTTTGTAAACCAAGGAATTACTTATGAGATGACTCATATCTTTTTTTATGCAAATCAAATAATCAAGAGGTATATAGCTATCCTTAAGTTAGTTAGCATTTTGGAGCAATACTATAAGGGATTAGTTAAAGGCCACTATTATGCAAATAGAATAATAAGAAAGGCCTTAGGAACAGGTTCTTATTGTCTTACATTATATAAGGATGCTTAAAGTATGTGAAGTATTGCATTAAGCGTCAACAGATAGATAATATCTCTTATAGGGATGAGATGCCTCAAACTAGTATTAATTTTTACAAAGTATTTGATGTGTAGGGTATATATTTCATGGGACTATTTCCTACATTTTTTGATAATTGCCTCAATTTGGGCTAAGTACTGGTAATTATAGTACAGTTGTTAAGTTCTAAGTAATTTATTTAGGCACCTAGAGTTATAATTAGTGAAAGAGGTAAAAACTTATGAAACCATCAAATTGAAAAAGTGCTTAAACAATCTAGTATTACACATAAAGTAGCTATTCGTTATCATTCTCAAGCTACTGTCCTTTTATACAACACTTTGCATAATAAACACATTTTTTTAAAAGTTTCCCAAGTAGTTCAATTTTTAGATTTGCTATCTCGTTTTTTTTTAAAATTTATATTAGGACACTCTTTTAGATCCTTCAGTAATTTTTTTAGTATGGTTTCTTTGATCTTTTTTTTCCTTATTTATCTTAGAATATAATTTATTTAACAATAGATTGGACTTATTTTAGGTTATAGACATTCTTTGAGTTACTGTTAGTTTTTATCATATATTTGTATAGAGACATGTTCAACCAAATATTTTTTTGAAGAATTTAAGAATTGAATGATCCCTTCAAAAAATACGATGGGAGAATGACAATCGTATTAGGTATATCTCCATTTTATTTAATTTTTTAATTTTTAAATAAAGCATCTTAAAGTTTGAGTATTATTTTAAAATCATTGCAACATAGTCAATTTGAGCCTTGGTTAAGTATTCTTAAAGATAACATTTTGATGATGACGATGATATTCAAAAATTTCATAAAATTAAGAAAATTATGTGTAGATGGAAAATGTAGTAAAAATATAAATCTTCTCTTTTTAGACTTTTAGATGAATATGATACATAATATTTTTTTAATTCCTTTTTTCTCTTGTAAAAGTTCTCTTTTTAATTAATTTGAAAGAGAATTTGATTCTCATTTATATATGTTATTGTATCAAAGGTAATAAAAAGAAAGAACGATTTTCGTAATTCTTATTTTTAAGACCTATAATAAAAATTTATTTAATATTTACACTCATAAGAATTTATGATACCTTTAAATTTATGAGGAATATTTTAACACGAAGAAAATAAAATGTAGTCATGATGTAAAATAAAAATTAAGTAAAAATGGTTAGAGATAATACAGATTAATTTCTAGTTATTAAATCCACTTAAAAGCCTATATTACCTATCCAATGTCTTTTTGGGAATTGAATTCCAATATGTAACTATTCTTCAATATATGCACAAATTTGCTTTTACATTTTTAAAGTCAATAAAAATTTACATTAAGAATAATTAAGTTTACAATTCAATTACATATCTTTTAAGAATATGACACATAATCATAAAACGAGTAATTGAAACACTTGTTCCTATAACACTTTTAACTTCTTTATCTTTCTATTATTTTTTTGTTTTTTCTTTTTCTTAGAAATCCCTTTCATAAATTTCTCAATAACTAGTCATAGTTAGTATTTTTCTTTTTTACGAAAATAAACTACTATGGTTGAGGGACACTTTTGTTCCTTAATTGATCACTTTATTCAGTTTACTGAAATGGTTAAAAAAAGGGATTTAATGAATTTATTATTTGACTGACCATGTTATTTAGTCAATTAAAGTTAACTGATCAAATTTCCCAATCAATTGAGTAATAACAAGCCCTAATAGGTTCTCTCAACTATATGGTAGTCTTTTTGTCGCTTCAATGTATAGTACTCTTCCATCTTATTTCAATACAATTGAAAAAAACTTAAACTGTTGGGTCCTGCTTTCGAAGCCCAACTATCTGAAACGTTATAGGACGTGAAGGTGTTGGGCCCATAAGGTTATTTCCATGGGGTCTCTCTAACCAAAACCATTTCAGACAGCAGAATCACAACTTAACTTCTGCAGAACAATTGTATCTCTCTGTCTCTAGTTTATTTTAAAACAATAATCATCTCATTCGGAGCTCTACAGATCAAGATATGATTAAATTACTGAAGTATGTTCAATAAAACAACCAATTTCTCTTCCAGTTGTTTCCCTCAATTTCTCTCCATCAATATTTTTCAAATCAACCCCAAAGGATAAAAAATTTTATGAAGAGGTAGATAAATACATTAGGAATCTATTAATTCAAAAATCACTTCATTTTGAGGTCGGATGATGAAATTATGGTCAAAAGAGTCAAACGTGATTATGTCCTCAATCATATTGTACCTATCTTGGGACAATTAGCATAACTTTCACTATAGATATCAGATTTTGATTATTTTAGGATGGTTTCGAAGAAGACTTCGAGATCTACAACTTTTATGAAGATTTAAAAAATAGATTTGGCCATTTGGAGGGTCAAAATAAGACAACTCTGTCTTAGACGAAGTGATTAGGTCTGAAATGAGTTAGACAAATCAGTCTAAGATGAATCAATCTAAGAAGATCCAGGGTAAGACAATCCAGGGTAAGATGATCCAAGGTAAGATGATCCAGTATAAGATGATCTAGGGTAAGATGATCCAGAGTAAGATGATCCAGATTACAACCAAACATACCAAGCTTCCTCCAAAGCTTCTCCAATGATTCCTACTTCCACTCTAACAGCACTTTCAGTAATAATCTTCCCAATTTCACTTCTTCTAATGCAATGTTCCTCCTCCAATATTCAATTACTAAATTAATTTCATTAAACTCCCAAATCTCAACTCCATTGACTCATCACGTACAACAAATTCTCATCTTTCATTATAGTTGTTCTATATGCACAAAAATTTCATACTTTATATCATTGGAAAGCTAGAAAGATAGTCTACAAATTTTATAAAAACAACTTTGGCTAATTCTACCTAAATCGATACAGTTTTTCCTTTGAGTGCAGAACTCAATTTTAACCCTACAATTTCATCAACCATTACAACTCAACCCAAAGATAAATATGTACATAAACAAAAGATATTTCTTTAATCCTTAATCTCATTACTGAATCAAAATAGAGTTTACACATCAACAATCCATATCAATAACTTAATAAAAAAAACAAATGGATGCTCGTGCTTGATAATATTGATATGCTTATAAAGTTATCCAAAATATTCACTAACTTAGTTTAAAAGTCTCTAACTAGCTTTGATTTTCTGATGCCTTGCAAGGATTCATCAACTTTCTTGTTCTGCATCTGAGGAGTAAAATAATGGGTTGATAGCTCAGTGGCTAATATATTTACAGCCATCGACAATCCACCACAATTCAAGCATATGCACATGTATAGCTAGCAATTCAAGCTTAGATCAATTCAGCTCAAAACTCATAATACAATACATAGATTTTAGCCATTAAATGTAATGCTCAAATGCATTATACTTGACAATTCAAAGATGGAATGCACAAACAAATGGCTCAAGAGTTTCGTGGAAGGAAATTGATAAACCAAAGTTTACACTGTGAACAAAACAAGTCCAATTTCTCAGGATCTCGTGTCCTCAAGCGGGCAGCCGGGAGAAGGCTCTAGGTTAACATACACGTGACTAACAAAACAACATCCTCTCTTGCCTAGCCACAAACAAATTTGATGCTCAATACAATCAATCACAAATCTATAATCTCATGCTTCGTTTACTTTTTCTTCTTTCCTTTTATACAAATATCATAACCTTTTTTCATGGCTTAACATAATCATAATTCATCATGGATTTTCAAACATTCACATTGATTTCAATTTCAGGCAAATCAAATTCAAACAAATCAACATACACACACATAGGCAAGAATTTGCCCAATTATACAATAACTATAACTACATTACCCACCTAAATCATTTTCAAAAATCTAACTCAAGGTTGTCTTTCCTCTTACTCTTGGGTAGGATTCTCTTAGTTTCCTAAAACAACCAAGGTTCCATTCAAAACAACATTCTAATAAATTTCATAAACTTTAATAATCACAAAAAACACAATAAATACAAATTAAGCTCAAACCTAACCTACCTATAGTCCATCTAGGTTAGAAAACCCAAGACCTAATTTGGAAACCCTAGGAATCAAATGGGTTCCTTCTTCCTCTTCTTACAACACAACACCCTCTATCTCTTAAAGCCCTTCATTCTCAATACGACCCAGTTCTTTAATAAAGCAAGAAGAAAAGATGATTAACTTACCTTAACAAGCTTGATTTCTCTTCTTCCCACATTTTCTTCTTCTTCTCTAACTTCTCTCTCATTTCTCTTCTCTTCTACAACTCTCTCATCTCTTCTTCTAAATTTTAAGACATCTTTTATCCTTATTCTCCCAATTATGCCCTCATCATTTAATACAATGTCCAATTACCCCTTCTTTTGTCTTTATCTACTAACTCCTTAAGCTAACTTAATTTTAACATTCCTATATTAATTCTAATCTTTCCGTCTAATTCTAATCTCTACTCATGCTTACTAAATTTAATGACCTAATTCTAAGATAAATAAATAAACAAAAAATTGTAATTAAATAATTAAACAAATAAATCGATAATAATTGAAAAAATTTTCGAGGTCCAATATAAACATCTTCAAATAATTTCTTTAAAGATTATGTTATATTTAAACATCTTAAAATAATTTCTTTAAAGATTAGATCACCTTTCAATTATTTAAATGAAGAGATATTAAGTCTTGAATTACCTTCAAACAACAAATATAAGTCTTATCCTCTTACAAATAATTTTAAGTATCAACTTCAAAGTTTTATTTTTATTCAATTTTCTTAAATTTATAACCTTGCTTTATAATCTCATATATCAATAATGTGCAAATAATTGGCTTTTCTTAAAAGTTAAAAGAATATAAATATCTAGAAAATTTATACTAAAATATAGCCTAAAAAGAGTTTAGTTCCTACTAAGTCATATGTCCTCAAATTATAGTAATTCTTATTCTCCAACCCATTTACAAGACAAGTTGGTATGATTACAACTGTGTTGTTTTAAGTACAACTACTGCACTGTAGCCATGCTCATATGTTAGCTTTAATCTTCCAAGTTATAGCTATCCTAATGTTGTATTCTTTTACTTCCTTGTTGATTATTAGTTACTCTCTCTTTTACTTCCTTGTTGATTATTAGTTACTCTCTCTACAACACAATTTCTTCCAAAACATTTCCCCTTTTTCTATGCCCTTAAAACTTCTATCTTTTTTTTTCTTTCCATATCTTATACATACCAAAGGTAAAAGCTATGATAAACATTGACAATTTCCCTCTTGATTCGGTTCTATTAGAGTATAACCTTTCTAGAAGCGCATGATAGTTTAGTTCAAACTTATACAGCAAACACTTTTCCATTATATTCATCCAGTCAAGTAAGGAAAACTTGCCTTTAAAGAATAAATTGTACATTGATTTGGAATTAACCTTGCATAAAGGGAACCTATTCATCAAATTCAAGAATCCTAGCATAGAAATTATATTAATTTTGTTCCTTGCTACCAACCATATGAATATAAGAACTTTGGCTTGAAGGTTTTTATTCTATACATTTTTAGTTCAATCATAGTGCTCTGCTTTTACATTGAGTAGCTTCCAACATGAATTTTCACTTCATCTACCTAATGGATGGTTGAGACAAATGTAGTGATCCTTTTTATCCTAATTATGGGAGTACTTTGTTAAGATTGGGAACAATTCAATTGGAAGCCCCCTTTATTGGTCATCGTTTCTCCATACTTTCATCTTTTAATTTTTCCAGAACATGTTTAGTAAGGTAGGCATCACTTCAATTATCAAAATATAGTGAGGATAGTGACAGCATGTCGTAATGTTAGTGAAAATAAACTAGACCTATTACTGTAGCGATGGTGAATCTAGGTCGGTCCCATAGAGAGTGCGTGTAAAGTTATTGAAATGAAAATAATGAAGTAAATCACAAATTAGTACAATGATAATCATCACACGAGAAGGGTTGAATTGTGTATATTTTTTTTTGTTTTACCCTCTTCCTTAAAAATTGCTTAATTCAGAACACAAGTAAGTAATAAAAGAGTTAAGAAATTT
>JAOSBO010004854.1:0-13510 GCA_027563915.1 Erythroxylum rotundifolium | reverse complement strand
GAGTTTAAAGCAAAAACAAGTCTTGGAAATCAATAAAAACATAGCCACTAGAATGGAAATGATCAACACGAAAAATTGCAATGCCATAGCCTCTGCCGTTGCCGATGTTTTACAGCCCGCACTGTAAAAAGATACAGCCTGAATAAACCTTCCCTCGCCATTCTCAACTACACCAGCCCCACCTGAAGCATCCACCTTGTTGAAAGTAGCAGCATCATTGAAGGCCTGCCACGAAACCACATTCAAGTTCACACATGCAATATTACTTGATCCACCACCATGCAATCCATGTTGTTGTGTAGCAACACGTAAACTGGCTATAGAATTCCAATCCAATTGCTGATTTCTGGTTACAAGGGCAATCTGGGGGAGTATTTTTTGCCATCCAATAAAATTCATTACATGCTCGCCATAGGTTCCATGCCATTAGGGACAATAATTCAGCTCTCTCTTGTCCATGCCCATCCTAACTCTGCATAAATGAGTCAATAAATGTAGCATTCATATATGGAACATCAAACTCAAGCAACCGCCAACAATTAATAGTTCTAGCACAATGACAAAGAACATGATCACCCGTTTCAGGGAATGGGCAAAATAAGCATGTGTCTAAAACATCAATTCCCCTCCTAGCAAGATTATATTTAGTAGGAAGGACATCCCTACAAGCTCGCCACATGAAATCACGAACCTTAGGGGGAACATTTAACTTTCAAATCCTCTTCCATAAAAGAGAATTAACACTGCCTTGATTGCCATGATTACCCAGACTAATACGATACCCAGACTTCACTGTGTAAACACCCCTCTTCTCGAAATTCCACAACAGCGAGTCATCCACTGCATTAATAGATAAAGGAATGGATAAGATCGCACGCACATCACCAGCTGAGAAATAATCCATTAACTTACCCACATCCCATCGTCTCTCGCCCTCCACCAAAAAGTCACAAACTCTAGTAAAAGGACTAATAAATCTATCACCATCCTCCGCATAAAAAGCACCATCCTTGGGTATCCAAGGATCCGAAGTAGCCATAATACTTCTGCCATCACCCACTCGCCACTGGACACCTTTACATAGCAACTCAATAGAAGTAAAGATACTTGACCAAACAAAACTTGCCTACCCTTTTGAGCTTTTAATAAATCCCCCTCGGGAAATATTTAGCTTAGAAAATGCTATAAAAAAGAGTATCCTTCTCCTTTAGTAACCGCCATCTTTGTTTGGACAACATAGCCAGATTAAAGTGCCTAAGATCTCGAAAACCCATTCCACCTTGCTGCTTCGAATAGGACATCCTCTCCCAGGAAAGCCAGTTCAACCCTTTGCCCCGTTGTTTCTTCCCATTCCACCAATAGCGGTTCATAATAACTTGAAGTTCATGACAAAGAGTAGAAGGAAGTAAAAAGACCGACATACAATACACCGGAATGGCTTGTGCCACTGATTTAATCAGAACTTCCCTGCCTGGTCTGGATAAGAACCTGTTGTTCCAATTATTCACCTTTTTCCAAAGTATATCCTTGATGATGATGAAGATTTGTTTCTTATCTCTCCTAATAAGAGAAGGGAGCCCAAGATAGAAACTATCTCCAATGGATTTTCTCACCCCTAAAATGTTAGAGATATCAATCATGTTTTGTTATGAAACATAAGGGCTAAATAAAATACCGAACTTCTGAAAATTAACGAATTGACCTGAACCCCTCTCATACTCTAACAAGATTGATTTCGCCGCCTCTGCTTCAACAAAATTAGCTTCAAAATAGAAAACAGAGTCATCCGCAAATAACAAGTGGGAGACTTTAGGACAGCCTCTACCTACTCTACACCCATTAATCAGTCTCCTCTCCTCCACATCCCAAAACATAGCAGAAAGGCCCTCAGCACGTAGCAAAAATAAATATGGGAAAATGGGATCTCCTTGATGCAGCCCCCTCCCTGAACTAATCGGTCCCACAGACCCCATTCAAACACACATTATAGCTAATATCAGAATAGCACATAGACATCCGATGTATCCAATCTGCAAGGAAACCCAAAGCATGCATCATATTAGACAAATAATCCCAATGGACTCTATCATAAGCCTTACTAATGTCAATTTTCAAAGCAGAATACCCCAAATCACCATTCCTCCTATTCTTCAAATTATGCAGAGTTTCAAAAGCCACACATACATTGTCAGTTATTAAGCAGTTTGACACAAAAGCAGATTGATTGACAGAAATGATATGAGGTAACACCTTCTTTAGCCTATTTGCCAAGATTTTAGAAACAATTCTATAAATGACGTTGCATAGAGCTATAGGTCTAAAGTCTTTCACTATCTCTGGAACTTGAATTTTCGAGATAAGCACAATATTAGTAATAGTAAGATTAGAAGGAAAAGTACCTCTACTGAGCCAATCATAGCTTCAAATAATATTCAATAACTTTGTTTACTATTTAATAATATTTAATAGATAAAAATGATATTTGCTTAACACGTAATGTATCTGTCCTTTTCTGTAGAAAAAAGGGTTGTCTCCTAATCCAACTTTACGAAGATTAATTTAACGAGTTAAGTGTGAGTCAAGTTATTATGTGACCAAGTTAGTTAGTTCTCGTAGATACTGCTTACTGCTAATGCAAAATGACAATGAAGTGTCAAAAAGAAAAAATGAATGAAGTGACAAGACAAATGAACTTTTTGAATGAATGAATGGAGTAGTCTCAACCGCGTCAAAGCCTATACGCTTCAGTCTCCATCAGGTTAGCTTTTTTCTTATAATTGACATATGAAGTAATTTCATCCCCCTCATGGCCTATACGCTTCATTCTCCATCAGGTTAGCTTTTTTCTTATAAATAACCTTTCTCAGCTCTTAGTTGTTATATTTCATTAGTGCAAAGGATGCATATATCCGAGCAGCAACCCCATCTTTGACATGCTACCTCTTTACAGACACAACTATTCATACAGTTTTTGCATCTCTCATTACTGTACTTGTAAGTCTGGTTGAAATTAAATATCAAGGGAAGACCCTTACACCTTTCAAAACCCACCCTGAAGCCATCATGGTTTCTCCCGCAGAGTCTCAGAGATGTTAATTGATCATTATATGATTTACTGTCTCCAGGAACTTCATTTACACCATATATCCGTAAGAGCTGGTTAAGTATGAGTTGGGTTGTGTATAAGTTATGTTGAGTGTTTATGTGTAGTATGAGTAATGACTCCAATAAGTAGGTTACATTTTGGGATCCATTAAGAACCCATCAAGTGGGTTAGAGGGGCCAATATTCGTTGAAATCATTAGGATTATGAGTCCAAAGGAGCTTAGAATTATGAGTCCAGGATGTACCATAAGCTAATTTAGAATTTTAATTATGAGTTATGTTGTTTTTTATTTACAAGAGCTTTAGCTGAAGTACTGGTAGGTGGTGTTGGAAAATCGGGTCGAGATCTGATCCCAATTTTAACGAAATAATCATGAAACTTTTGCGTGACTTTTGATTTCCTGAAAATCAAGATCTATTTAATTCTATAAAATGATTAACACAAATCATAATAAAGCAAAAATTTAATTCGTATCTTATTTCGAAGCTTGATCTTCTTCTTGTCGTATCCCTCGAACCATTCCCAAAACCGATCTGTCTTAACCATTATAGCCACACAAATGTCCGGCCTCTAACGGTATCTACAGAACAAGTTGAGAGAACTCTGTAACTGACGGTATCCACAGAATGAGTTGAGAGAACTCTATAACTGTTACAGAGAGGGTTAAGCAGGAAGTGCTAGCTCTATAGAGCTTAAGCCTATTTATAATAAGTTTTGAATGTTTTAGTAATTTAATTGAAATTAACTAATTTCAATTAAACTTCAATTAGAATTACAAATAATTCTAATTAAATACCAATCATGCCCTCATATTTAATCATAAAGTTTCTCAAACTTTACAATCAAGTCCAACTTGAATAAATTTACTTTGCTCTCTTCAACCCATTCTATATATGTGACCCATTAGGTTCACAAATATATTGGCAATGATTATAAATTCTAATTCTAATTCATAATTATAATTAGATTAATTCTCTAATTAAATAATTTATAATCATAAATCAAGATTGGCGTCTGGCAACGCATCATAACCACCCAAATATTTAAGAATATTAAAGTGGTTTTGACTAATCTTTCTGTGCCTGATTTTTCCGTATAATTCAATCCTTTCATTAATCAATGTTCCCATTAGACATAGAGCATAGAATTAATGTCTACTCTATTTTGAGTCTAATCATATTAGTTCTTCTCCATTAGCTATTGATTCAATTAATGATATTTGTAAACTATTTACAAAACATCATTCCACCTTGACCAAGGATTTCCCGAATCAATACTAATAGAGAACAACGGAACATTATCCCTAATTACTTTAGGGTGATGAATCCTATCTTGATCACTCAATTACCTCCATATAGTTCATGCTACATCCAATGACTACCGATTGAACAACCCATAATTAAATAGGTCATAGATAGTATCAAAACATAGCAATCCCTATACAAGATAACTTTGGTGATCTCAAGTCAAAGGATCACTTATACAATCATCACAATGAGAATTCCATAGACATACAAGTAATGTTCCAAATGGATTTCTCATATCGAGTCTGTTCAATGAACTTGTTCTCTAACAAGCACCCATACGTTTGTTTAAGTATCTCTATACTTTAGCCTATGAGATCAACTACTTCCTTCATAAGGAAAAACACAATGTATGCTAGTCTTTTTACATTCTATTAATGTTCAATCTTAATAGAACAATGACTAGGAACATCTAAGAATAATACATAAATGCAACATGAATCTCATAATTATAATCTCATAATAATTTCATTTACAATGTACAATTATTCTAGGGACTTTATCGTATACATCTAAACATGTGTAAGATAAATAATGCCTTTAAATAAATTCTCACTAAACTACAACCAAAACGATTGGATGTAGAGCATAAACTAACAGGTGGTCATTGCACAAATGGGGCAGTGAAAAATTGAAAACTTATAATGTCCAATTTTTTTGAAAATTAAAAATTATGTATATATAGGTTTTGCTATAAATGATTAAGACGTGTACGTAAATATTGTTAAAGTTAAAATTTGGAGGGAAAAATTAGAAATATATGGTTTAGGTCAGAATTTTGTAAGGAAAAAGAGGAAAAGATATAAAGGTTAATATTTAAAGCTAAAATATTTCAAGAATCGATTAACATTAGGAAAGATATAAGAAAGAAACCAAAAAATGTGACACCAGAAGTGTATGGTTTAGACTAAGAAAATTCCATTTGGCTAAAAGCCAATACCAAACAAAAATGAAAGGCAATATACAACAGTCAATCTACTTTTAAGCATTAGAACCAAACAACCTGCAAATACGAGATTGATTCCATGAGCAAAAGTATGCAAAAGTATCATCATAAGCAAGGTGTCAAAGAGTAAAAGTTCTGCCAGTACCAATTTGACCATAAGCCATAACTATCTAGAACACTCTACAAATCAACATAATTTACAAGTTAGATATTTCACTACGTTACATTGAATCATTCTCTAGGTTAGTAAATTTTTATTAATATTTTATTGATGTAAGTTACATTACAATTTGATACTTAGAAGGGTTATTTAACTCTTTTAATATAATTTACTTAACTGGGTTCAAAAATAAATCTAAGCTAGTGTTGGAGCAAGAACAATTATACTAGTTACAACGGTCAGTGAGCAAAGAATTGCTTCTCGAAAGAGGAATACTGAGTGTTTTTATCTGGAACTCTATTCGATAGAGTAGAAGCAAAGAGGAAGATGGGGAGCTCTTACAAGGATATATTCTTAATGTTGATAACTATTCAATCCTGTACATTCAGGATGAGTTTACATCTTCCGAAACTTAGATCAACCCCCTGATGAACTATTGAGAATTTTGGAAGCACAACCTGGTGCTTGAGAAGTTTGGAAACTATTGTAGATATGGAGGCCCTTAAAGCCTCGAGTTTGGATGGGCTGAATCTTATGCTTTACTAGAAACGTTGACACTTGGTTGGAGGCAAACTGAATCTTGTAGCTGTCATAGAAGGAAGAAGGTAGGAGAGAGAAGACATAGACCTTGTCTCTGTCATTGCAACTTCGGAAAAATGAAATTATTCAAGCTATTGTTCCCAACGAAATCCCGTTCTGAGACAGAGACAGAGACATAATATCTTTTGAACATTAATTATTTTCGTCATATAAATTATTTTCTAGATATATTTGTTAGGATATATTACATATATATCTTTTATTTTGTTTTGGCATTTTAGTTGGTTATACAAAATTAATTATTACAACAACTGGCTACGTGAGTATTTTGGAATGTTACTGTTGAGGTAAAAAATTGCTGAAGCTGTTGAAGTGATGGAGTTGAGGTGGAACTCTTATATTTGAATTGAAGTGGGACTCTTACTATGTGAGATTTCTGCTTATTCTTACTTGATGATAGAGTTCTTTTTTAAATGGGAGTTTGCAGTATCCAAGATATGGTGTGTGAGTTAACAATTTGGGTGAGCTAATACTCATGTGTCTTTGGTGAGTAGTACCTACGGTGAATCTTGGGGGAGCTGTTTTTATACTTGATCAACTACGGAAGTCTATTAAGAATAAACAGGGGGCTTCATCATTTTTTTTGTGTGTGTGTGAGTCACAAACTGGTTAGAAAAAAGAGAGTGGGTTGCATACACTTCTGAATTTTTCGTTTTTCTGTGGCTGTTGGTTGAGCATACGTTGGTAGTCTTTTTGGGTGTGGTCTACGTATTTTGGTGTGTTGTCTTTCTAGTTTGGAGGCTGCACACATTATCATCGTTTTTGAGTGGGTGTTGTCTGCGATACACGTGTGTCGTGTTTTCTGGTTTGGAAGCTCAGCACACTGGGTGATATACATTTTCCTTGGGAACACAGTGATCAATCTCTGTGAAGAAAGTTCATTGCCGAGTTATTTGGAGGAGATAAATCCATAGGGAAGTCTTTGTCAATCTCAAGTATTTTGTTATTTAATTTTCTATTGATCAAACACTTGAGATATTTTTATTTATTATTATTTTGAGTGAAAGTAATTAGAAAAATCCACTGACGAGGTTAACACGAGTCGATCGTGTTATCGAGTGTGAAAGTCTTTCACGGGTAGTTAGGTTACAAGATAGTGGCAGAGATTGAGAGGTGCTGTGTCAGGTCAATTATGTGTAATTCTATTGGACTATTGTGAAAGTGATTAAGCTGGGTAAGGGCCTCGTAGACGTAGGCCGAGTGTGCCAAACCACGTTACCAAATTTTGGTGTTTCTTTATTATTTTGGTTTTGCTTGTTTTATTTTATTGACAGCAAAGAAGTTTGCGGAAAATTGCAAAATAATTAACCCCCAGGGTTTTTCAATTGGTATCAAAGCAAGGTCACCGATTCAGAACTTGGTAGCAAATTGGTAGAGATCTTAGATTCGCAGACATGGCTACGAGAGAGGGTGCATCAATTACTAGATCGCCACTACTGGATGGATCTAATTACCCAGCATGGAAATCCCAGATGAAAGTCTTCATTCAAGCTTAAAGGATGAGAGCCTGGCATTTGGTAGAATACGGTTGGATATATCCAATGATCATTAATGATAAAGGAGATCTGAATGGACAAGGGTGGAAGAAGAAAGTGCACTGGGAAATTCACAAGCAATGCATGCAATATTCAGTGCTGTTGATGAAGGACGCTTCTCAATGATTTCAGTATGTGAAACGGCAAAAAGAAGTGTAGGATGCCTTGCAAACCATTCATGAAGGATCAAAATCTGAGATAGTGTCGAAACTACAAATGCTTGCAGTGCGATTTGAAGAGCTAAAGATGGATGAGCATGAGACTATTTGTGACTTTTACGAAAAATTGAGAGATATTGTAAATTAAGCTCATCAACTGGGAAAGAGATACTCCAACATGAAATTGGTCAAGAAAACACTAAGACCACTACCACCAAGATTTATCCCAAAAATTGCAGTAATAAAGGAGGCTCACGATACTGATACTCTATCATTAGAAAAAGTTATCATAATTCTTTCAAATTTCGAGATGAATCTCTTAATATGCAATCAAGAAAGAAGCAAAGGATTGGCACTACAGGTGGAAACTGGGAAAAATGTGAACAACGCGGAAGATGAATCAGATGAAAATGAAGACATGATTCTACTCACATGAAATTTTAGTAAGTGGCTGAAAAGAATGAAGAAGGACAAACCCGACTTTATACAAAATGGTGGAAGTTCATCAAGTACCAACCTAAGGCAACAAATCAAGATGCAAAAGGGAGAATAGAAGGTAAGAAGAATTCAATGTCATGAATGTCAGGGGTTCGGACATATTCAATCAGAATATGCCAATACGTTGAAGAAACAAAAAGGAAAGTCCTTCACCACCACCTAGAATGAAAATGATTCTGAGAGTGATTTCAGTAGTGAAGAAGAAATAGCAAACAATGCTGGGTTGGTTGCATTATATAGCAAAAGTCCAGTTACTTGCCTAACAGTAACTGAGAAGGAAGTAACTGAAGGAAGAAAAGGGAGCAAACATGAAAATTTCGAAAATGCAGGATTTACTGTCAGACTAGGACAGTGACAGAAGTAGCACTGATGATAAAAATGGGAATATTCACGAGGATTACAAGACTATATATGAAAAAAGGGTGAAAACGTATAAAGAGAATGAAAGATTAAAGGAAGAGAATCTTTGCATGAAGAACACCATACAAGAATTAGAAAAGAAGCTAATGTTGACGTCAGATGAGCTTGGTAAAGCTAGAGTGAAATTGATAAGTACTGAAAAGGGATTGAGAATGTTGAATGGAGGCGCAGAAAAATTGGAGAAGTTGTTAGGAATTGGTAAGGCTAAAGGGAATTTTGAACGTATAGGTTATAAAGGTGAGTGTTCGAAAGTTAATGAAGAAAACTCTGGTGTGTTCAGACCAGCTCAAGAGCTAGAAGCATCGATCAAGAGACAAAGATTTATACCCACTTGTCACTTTTGTGGAGTTGTTAGGCATATAAGGCCAAAGTGTTATTAGTTGCTACAGATGTTGTTTGAAAGAAGGCAAGGCCGAAAAAGTATGTACGTCTCACAAAAATTTCAACATCAACCTTCAGTTTCTAAGTCTTCTTGGGTAAAAAGAAGTGAATTGCAAGCTCTCATAGTTCTTACATCAATGAAGGAAACTCTACAACATGGATGGTATTTCGATAGTGGATGTTCATGTCATATGACAGGGGAAAAGGCCTTCTTAACTAATTATCAGAATTGTATGGATGGTCATATCACTTTAGGAGATAGAAAGAAAGCTTCTGTGATTGGTAAAGGAACATTGTGTGTGGATGGTCTGCCTCCTTTCAAGAACGTGGTTCATGTTGATGGGTTGAAAGTAGGGGTGAGCACGGTTCGGTTCGGTTCGGTCGATTTTTTACTGTTGAATCGAATCGAACTGAATAATCGGTTTTATCCGAATCGAACCGAATGTTAGATAAAACTGAAAATTCGGTTTGCCTTGCGGTTCGGTTCGGTTCGGTTATTTTAATCGATTTGGGCCCTAATTTTGGGCCTTAAATTTTGGGTCAATTATAGTACATGTCCAACATTTTTATTTCATTTTAGGACCTATTGGGTGATTGTTATACTTGCAAAGTTGCAAATTTACCTTATATACCTAGAGTTAGAAGTATAAAAAATACAAACTTTTTTTGTTTTTAGTTGATCGGTTCGGTTCGGTTCGGGTTGGAAAAAGTTTTGCCTATACCGCACCCGAACATATACAGTCGGTTTTTTCATTATCCAAAACTGAACCGACCATCCTTCACTTCGGTGTAGTTCAGTTTGGCTCGGTTTCTTCGGTTTTACGGGTCGGTCAAATTTTTTGGTTTTTTTGCCCATCCCTAATTGAAAGCAAATTTGGGAAGTATAAGCCAACTATGTGATGATGGTTTGCTAGTTAAATTTACAAGTGATGAATGCAGGGTACTTACTGAACAAGGCGAATGTATCATGAGCGGCAAGCGATCAGCCAACAACTGGTACATGTTACAAGTCATAACCACATGCAGTTCGACCACTCATGAAAATAGCATTGATTTATGGCATCAAAGGCTTGGGCATGTGAATTTTGACCTCATAAGCAAGTTAACAAAATTGGAGGTTGTGAAGGGTTTAGCCAAAATGAACAAAGAAGGGAAATCAATTTGCAGTGGGTATTAGATGGGAAAACAACTGAAAGTTCCGTACAAATGGGTCAGGTATGTTACCCCATCTCGTATTCTTGAATTGGTTCACTTGGATTTAGTTGGTCCAACACAACATGAAAGAATTGGTAGAATGACATATTTTCTAACTTGTGTTAATGATTATTCGAGATATACTTAGGTAACATTTTTGAAAGAAAAAGTTAGATGCGTTTAAGGCTTTTAGAAGCCTATATGTGCAGGTGATGAATCTGAAAATTTTGACTATATTGAGAATTCAATCAGATCATGGAAGAGAATTTGAGAATGCAAGTTTTAATGAATTCTGTGATGAGTATGGCATCTCACAAGAATATTCTACGCCCAAAACTCCACAACAAAATGAAGTTACAGAGAGGAAGAATAGAACACTTCAAGAAATGGCCAGATCGATGCTGAATAGAAATAAAATGTCTATGTGATTTTGGGCTGAAACGGTTAACACAACTTGCTACATATGCAATAGAGTATATCTTCGAAACTTCTTGAACAAGACGTCATATGAACTTTGGAGAGGAAAGAAACCAGATGTGAGCTATTTTCATATTTTTGGAAGCAAGTGCTATATTCTTCGAGATCGTGAGCAACTTGGAAAATTTGAAAGAAAAAGTGATGAAGGAGTCTTCATTGGGTACTCAACTTATAGTAAAGCCTATAGAGTGTACAATCAAAGAACAAGGAAAGTACAAGAATCTATCAATGTTGTGACAGATGATGCATCTTTGTTGAATAGGCAAGTCGCTGAAGAGAAGAATAGCAACCAATCATCTAAATCAACTCAAACAAGTAATGAGACAAAAGTGAAGAATTGCCCAGATGTGGAGTTAGTTGCTGTAGATGAAGTAACTGCAAAACCTGATTTACAGTTAGTTACTGTTGAGGAAATAACTGCAGAAACTGAAGAAGATTCAGTTACTTCGGATGATGAACCAACCAAAACAACGAAAGCTGATTTGAACTGAGGTTCTTCATCTCGAATCCGAAGAAATCATCCAGCAAAAAATGTTATTGGAGATGTGAGCGGAAGAAGAAAAATAAGAGAGAGAAAAATGGTTGATTATAGAGAACTTGCAGGATAGCTGTGCTATACTTCCTTACTTGAACCAAAGAATGTTAAAGAAGCACTACAAGATGAATTCTGGACAACAGCTATGTAAGAAGAGTTAATTCAGTTTGCATGGAATGATGTATGGGAATTAGTGGCAAGACCACAAAATACTAATGTAATCGGTACAAAGTGGGTGTTTTGAAATAAAATAGATGAAAAAGGGAATGTTACCAGGAATAAAGCGAGGCTAGTAGCTCAGGCATATTCTCAGGTGGAAGGAATCAATTTCGACAAAACATTTGCACCGGTGGCACGACTTGAGCTGACCAGATTATTGTTAGGCATTGCATGTATAAACGGTTTTAAACTTTATCAGATGGATGTAAAGAGTGCCTTTTTAAATACGTTTATACAGGACGAAGTCTTTGTGGAGCAACTAAAAGGATTCATCGATTCAGCCCATGCAGACTATTTCTACAAATTAAAGAAAGCACTTTATGGACTTAAACAAGCACCAAGGACCTGGTGTGAAAACTCACCCAATATCTTATCAAGCAAGGATATAAACGAGGTAATGTTGACAAAAACTTGTTTATTAAAAGCTGAAATCTGATTTTGTGATTGCTCAGATTTATGTTGATGATATTGTATTTGGTGCTACACATTTAAAGATGGTCGAATAATTTGTTAACCTGATGACATCTGAATTTGAAATGAATATGGTAGGCAAGTTGAATTTATTTTTAGGTTTGCAAGTTAAACAAAATAAGGATGGAATTTTCATATCTCAAACCAAGTATGCCAAGAGCTTAATCAAGAAGTTCGGTCTTGAGAATGCTAGACATGCAAGAACACCTATAAGTGTTTCAACAAAATTAAACATAAATGAGAATGGAAAAAGTGTTGATGAGAGTTTATATCGAAGTATGATTGGAGGCCTATTATACTTGACTGCAAGCAGACCAGATATTTGTTTTAGTGTTGGGGTATGTGCTCGCTATCAAGCCAACCCAAAAAAAACACATTTGATAGTGGTAAAGAGGATCATTAGGTATGTTAGCGGAACATTTGATTTTGGGATATGGTACTCATCTGACTCAACACCTTATCTAGCTGGATATAGTGATGCGGATTGGGTTAGAAACTTGGATGATCGGAAAAAGTACTTCGGGAGGCTGTTTCTTTCTAGGAAACAATTTGATCTCTTGGTACAACAAAAAGCAGAATTCAATCTCACTATCAACCACTGAGGCAGAATACATCGCTACAAGTAGTTGTTGTTCACAACTTCTTTGGATGAAACAGATGTTAGACGACTATGGGAATGATCAAAATGAGTTGACTATCTTATGCGACAACAAAAGTGCCATTGATATTTTGAAGAATTCGGTTCAGCATTCAAGGACGAAGTATGTTGATCTCTAGTATCACTTCATCCGAGAGCTTGTGGAAAGCAAATTGGTCACTCTGTCACATGTATCCATGGAAAAGTAGTTGGTAGATATCTTCACGAAACCTCTTGATGCAGTAAGATTTGAACTTCTCAGAGGAGCTTTGGGCATTTGTGCCCTACATTATTGTTGTATTTATTTTTATATTTTATTTAAAAAAAGAAAAAGAAAAAGAAAGAAAAAAGATTAAAAAAGGGAAACGCAACTTTTTGAGTGAGGGCTTTAAATTCCTAACTTAGCTTATTTTCTTCCTTTTATTGCTATCGCTCATTATCGTTTCTTCACACCATCTCTAAGCACTAGCCAAGCAATCCCCAAGTACGCTCTCCTCTACTCTCCACGCTCCTCTCTACACTCCACGCAAGTCACTCCTGTCTTCTCTTCTTCAGCATTCTTCTTGGATATAAGCAGTATTTCGGTGTTGGTGTTCGTCATCACGTTTCTCTCTCTAGCCATTGCAATTCGGTGGTAGACTCCTTACGTGCTTGATCTCGCTTCTTGCACGATACTGTTGGAATTTTAGAGGTGTGATAAAAGTTTTTCTTTTGTATGGATTTTGGGTCTTTGTCTGTAACATCCCGTTACCGATGGGATGGGTACAGTTCATTGCATTCTTTGTGGCATGTTCATGCATTATTAGTTATGTATAATGGGATAATTGAGCAATTATTGCACTGGCATACGTACGTACATACATGTATGA
>JAOSBO010004837.1:0-13512 GCA_027563915.1 Erythroxylum rotundifolium | reverse complement strand
CTGCCTTTATTGGAGGAGATGGCTAAGCTTAGGATAAGCTTGAAACAGGAGGAACCCGAATGTATGGTTGCTACTTTTAGAGTGAGACCGATACTCAGGGAGAAAGTAAGGGAGTTACAGGCACAGGATACAGAATTAAGCAAGCTCCAAGAAGAAATTCAGAATGGCAAGCATTCTGAAGTGGTAGTGAGGGAGGATGGGCTCATGGTTGTAGGAAATAGACTTTGTATCCCAAATGTCAAGGAAATAAAGGATGAGATACTGGATGAGGCACATAATGCACCTTATACTATGCACCCAGGTAGCACCAGGATGTACAGAGATCTAAAAGAACATTTCTAGTGGAAAGGCATGAAGAAAGATGTAGCAGAATATATGTGTAAGTGTCTAGTGTGTTAGCAAGTTAAGGCTGAACACCAGGCACCTTCTAGAAAGTTAAGCCCATTGTCCATTCCTGAGTGGAAGTGCAAAGGATAACCATGGATTTTATGATGGGTTTGCCTAAGACTAGTAGGAAGCATGATGTCATATAGGTTATTGTTGATCGGTTGACGAAGTCAGCTCATTTTCTAGCAATTAAACAGACTGATCCCTTGCATGTGCTAGCAAAGAAGTATATTGATGAGATAGTAAGATTACATGGAATTCCCCGATTCTATAGTTTGTGACAGGGATCCTCGGTTCACTTCGAGATTCTAGGGAAGCTTACAAAAGGATTTGGGAACCAAGTTGAGTTTTAGGACTGCTTTTCACCCTCAGACTAATGGGCAATCTAAGATGACCATTCAGACCCTAGAGGGAATGCTCAGGGCATATGTGTTGGATTTCAAAGGAGTTTGGCATGACCATTTTTCATTGGTCGAATTTGCTTACAACAATTTGTACCATTCGAGCATTTAGATGGCTCCTTATGAAGCACTGTATGGAAGGAGATGTAGAACTCTAATATGTTGGGATGAAGAAGGAGAAAGGAAGCTAATAGGACCAGAGTTGGTTCAGATGACAGTTGACAAGGTCAAGTTAGTTAAATAAAGGCTTAAGGCGGCTCAGGATAGAATGAAGAGTTATACTGATGCACACAGAAAGGAGATGGAGTATGAAGTCGGTGAAAAAGTGTTCCTTAAGACATCTCCTTGGAAAGGAGTCATGAGATTTGGCAAGAATGGCAAGTTAAGTCCAAGATATGTGGGTCCTTTAGAAATTCTTGAGAGGATTGGACCGTTAGCATATAAATTGGCATTGCCACGAGAGTTATCACAGATTCATAATGTCTTCCATGTTTCCATGCTGAGGAGATATAGATTAGATCCATCTCACATCATTCAGACCTCTGAGATTCAGTTAAGAGATGATCTAAGTTATGAGGAAATTCCAGTGGAGATTTTGGACACCAAGGAGAAGGTCCTCAGGAACAAGACAGTGCAATTAGTAAGAGTCCTGTGGAGAAACATTCGGTAGAAGAGGCCACGTGCGAACCACTAGAGGCTATGAAAGAGAAGTATCCACAACTCTTCAATGACTTAGGTAATAATTTCGAGGACGAAATTCTTTTAAGAGGGGGAGAAATATTGGTCCTCGAATTTTTTTAATTATTTCAGTAAGCATGATTTGAATAAATTTTGTGATCTTATTAGGAAAATCTATTTTAATTGAAGTTTACATATTATGTCAAGTTTAGGAGGATTTATGATGGAAATTTGAAGTATTAAATGGAAGAATTAAGATTAAGTGGAGTATAGTACGGTGTAAGTTAAATTTAAGAATTAAGAATGCATAAGGGTAGTTTGGGTGGATCACTTAAGGTTGGGAGAATTAAGGCATTAAAGGAAGGGTAAGGTAGACTTTCCTCACCCATTAAGGGTAGAATGGGAAGAGGAAAACATTTTCTTGTAAATAAGAAGACAAAAAACGTGAAGGAGGGAGAGAAAATCAAAAAGTAAAAGAGAGAGAAAGAAGAGAGGTTTCGGTAGAGTTAAACAGAATAGATCTTTGAACTAGGTTACAATTTTTCTTAGTCTTAAAGAGAGAATTTGAGGTTACTCAAGAAGGGAAAAAAAAGAGTAAAGAAAGAGCTCTCTTTAGAGCTAAGAATCTCATCATTTTGTGAAGATTCAAGGTAAGTTATTTTTAATGTCTTGGAGTTTTAAAGGGTTGGTTCAAAGAGCTTGGTAAATGTATGGGTTTAAGTATTCTAGGATATATTTTAGTGAACGTGCTTTATGAGTTCTCAAATCTGAATTCCTTTTGAATGAGGATTGTTTTCATTGTTAAAGGAAATCAAGAGAGGCAAGATAAGTAAAAGGAAGGACATCCCTAAGCAAGTTAACAAGCAAGGATTTCAAAATGCGTGACACTTTTATAATTCACTAATAAGCCCCTAAAGCTTTCTTCCGAAACAAGGAAATTTTAAAAATGTTTTTAATTGTTCTTGCATGCTTTGAAAATGTTCCATATGTTTGCATATGAATTGTGATTTTGTTTATGAAAATGATTTTGAAACGTTATTATGAATATGAGATCAAGTTTTGGAAAAATGCCGTTGAGGCCACAAGATTTCAAGATGTGAAATATATGTGTTATGTGGGTTTGTGGTGGTCCCCTAAGTTAAGTCAAGTGCACTTGTCTAAAGGCTTCTCCCACCTGCTCGCTAGTGGCATGGAGCTCCTTCATGGACTCCCCTAAGTTCACAGGTACGTAAGACCATCAAGTGGAATTACGCTAGTACGTTCTGTTCACAGCTACATAGGACCCTTATGGCAAATGTGTAGTACGTTCTATTTTAGATCCACCCAAACCATTTTGATGTGCTTATGAGTTAGCAAGTTGATGCATATAGGACTTTGCTCATGAATTGTTTGATAAAGTAAAAATTTTGTGAAATAAGTATTTGATGATTTTTCAAGCAAAATTGTTACGGTTTCTAAAGTGTAAAATGCAATGAGTTTTGCAAATGGTTTTTGCTTGTTTCTTGATTATAAATCTGTTACCCACGAACATTAAGCTTACCCCCTCCCAATTTTGTCCCATATTCAGGTGATGAGCAAGAGCTTATGTAAGTCAAGATTTAAGGCAATTCACTCTAGTCTGCGTATTTTGTTTTGTTTCGAAGTTGCTTTATGCAAAACATTGCTTAAGATGCATTTTAGCAATTCTAGTCTTTGAAAACTTTGTAATTCGAATTATGATGTAAGGGGGCTCGAAATGCCCACTAAAGCGTTGTAAAACTATTATTTTGTTTTGAAGAAGAATGAAAATATGTGTGTTCTGCTCATGATTATGGACACTTTTAAGTTTTCGCACTGCATGTGATGATCAAATGAGTTTGAGGCGTTGTAAGGTAGTTGATGTTTATGTTTTGTGTATTCTGCCCTTGGAATTGAATGAATGAGGGTGGTTGAAATGTTTTATGTTGCATTAAGTAAGGTAGATTGCAAAAAGAAAACACAAATGCAAGAAATCGTCTGTGATGATGTCAGAATATAGACGCAAAGGAGAACACAGACGAAAGTAATCATCTTTGATGACGTCAGAAATAAACAAAGAAAGTCAACTACAGACGATAGACCACAGACGATAAGTGGTCAACACAGACGAAGAAAGTCAACTACAGACCATAGACCACAGATGATAGAACACAGACCATAGGTGGTCAACACAAATGAAGAAAGTCAACTACAGACGATAAAACACAGATGATAGGTGGTCAACACAAACAAAGAAAGTCAACCACAGATGATAGAAAGACAAACAATAGGAAACACAAACCATAGGAAAACCCAGACCATAAGCTAAGCACAGACCATAGCCAAACCCAAACCATAAGCCAAACACAAACCATAAGCAAACGCAGACGATAGACAAACCAAGAATAGACGATACAAAGAAGAAGTTAAGCCAGTATGATTGAACAGCCAATTAGTTGGAATTAATTACAAAATTCACTAATTAATGATTTTCAACAAGAAGGGGTTATCAAGGATTAAGAAGCAGTTAGAGACGTAGGCTATAAGTACAAGTCAAGGGACAAAATGTTTGAAGAGGTCAAGATGAAAATTCCAGCATGATCAAGGATTGTCCTGGTGAGGGCACTCCACTTTTGTGGGATGCGTGTCCAGATGTCACTTAGGACGTCGGACACGTGTCTCATAAGGGCGGGGTCCCAACAATGTGTTTATTGAATTAATTGTGATTTATTCTGCAATTCATATCTTGACAATAAACTAAGAGGGTGAATCGAGAGAAAATGATTAATTTGGGCTAATGAGAGTTACTTCTCCTCAAGAGGATAAATGAGGCGATTAAGGTGAGATCCAATGTAGATCCAACTTTCTATTAACTCGTGGGATTCGGGAGGTCTGGGGGGCACCACCATGGCTCCTCTCTTCTTAAGAATCCATATATCCTTTCTCAGCGTATGGATCGTTATCTCTCGAGCACAGGTTTAGGTTCGGTCTCAACAGGAAAATAAAATGGAGCACCTAACAACTTATCTTCACAGACCAAGAAATACGAAATCGCCCCTTGCATTCTGGGGAGACGGAGGGATCATACTGTTCGAGCCTTTTTTTTCATGCTTTTCCGGGAGGTCTGGAGAAAGCTACAATCAGTAAGATTTTCCTAACCCTCCATCAATATTGTGGTAAAAATTCAAAATTGATTTTCATCTTCTTTAGAAAAAAAGACAAAAATCAATGTAAATCTAATGGATTTAGAATGAATTCTTTGATAAATCAATTGCAAAATGCTTTTCTATTTTTAGAATACCTAATATATGTTTTATATCTTCTATGTGAAAATGTTCATTTTTCATAAGATCTTCTTGACTAGTATTCAAAAGTTCTAACAATGTATGTATACTGGACCTTTTTAGGCAATTATAGATCTTAGGAGTCAATTCTGATGAGAATTAAATCAAGTTGGTAAATCTTTTGTAGAGATATCACATTTAGGTTTCCAATTGTTTATTAGAGAACTTAGTAACTAATTAGCTTTTGGATAGATTAGTAATTGAAAGATTACAACTTCCCATAATCTGATTAGTGTTTATACTTTAGGGATCAATTATAACTTGAGAAAGAGTTATTAACCCTAGGACCATCTAGAACCGTTAATTTGATAAATTGTAATAGGTTAGGTTGACTTTAAGGATAGATAATTTTTCCTTTCTCTCTTTCGGTAAAATCATTAGGTTGAATTTGAGGGTGCGCAATCATTGTTCATCAAATTAATAAATTTCATTTAATTGTTATTCAATTTCAAATTAAAATTGTTAATTGTCATCGTGATTGTTTTTAATTAAGTGTTAATTGTCAGTTATTATTATTTTTGATTGATTTGGTTATTTGATTTAGTTAGTCCTTGTGTTAAAATTTATTGTTTGTTAAATAATTGTTTAGTAGTCTTCGACCTATAATTTTAGGACTAGATTAACCTTAGAGGAATGATACCTTTGGTACTACATGAAACACTCTTGCGCTTATGAAAATATTGTGGTTATAAACTTTAAAATTTGTTATATGTAAACCGTCGATCAATTTTTTAGCGTCGTTGTTGAGGAGGCAATAGTTTAGTTCTATAGTTTAAGGTGCTAGACTAGTTTTTAATTTTTGTTTTCATTTTTTCCATTTTATTTCAGAATTGTGCTCTTGTATGAATACAAGATTCATGAGAGGTTCGAGTTGCGTGGTGGAGACGTTAGATTTAGATATCACATGATTAGAACAGAACCTTAGAAAAGCTTAGCAAAAGGAAGACGAACATATAAGAAAATCAACAATAAATGAG
Source organism: Erythroxylum rotundifolium (assembly GCA_027563915.1). Lineage (NCBI taxonomy): Eukaryota > Viridiplantae > Streptophyta > Magnoliopsida > Malpighiales > Erythroxylaceae > Erythroxylum > Erythroxylum rotundifolium. The sequence goes on along the minus strand of JAOSBO010004837.1, from coordinate 7,728 downwards.
GAATTTCAATGAAATATGGATTAGAAAGTGAACCAAGGATGACAACAAAGGACCTTGATGGGCTTAATGAGGCCAGGATTTAACCCATCGAACTGGGAAGGCCGTTTGAAAGAGATAAAACCTACACTTCTCAATATGCTTCAGCAGAATGTCCAATTCTATGGATTAGTGAATGAGGATCCGAATGCAAACATCGTGAATTTCCTCTAGATCTGTGATACTTTCTGATATCATTAAATGTTAGAGGATGTGGTTAGGATTAGGCTGTTTCCTTTTATACTTAGAGATAGGGTGAAGACTTGGTATCATTCACTGAGCCCAGCCAACATTATGACGTGGGATCAGCTTGTACTTGATTTTTTAGACAAGTACTTCCCGTTGACTAAGACAATAAAGATTATAAAAGAAATCACAATTTCCAACAAGCTGACGGGAGTCGATTTATGAAGTGTGGAAAGACATAAGGACTTGCAAAGGAAGTGTCCACACCATTACCTACTAAAGGAGTTCCTTTTTCAAACCTTCTACAAGAGAGTGAATCCACTGATCAGAGGCACGATTGACGTAGCGTCTGGAGGATCCTTAATGTGAAAGACTATTGATGAAGAAAAGGAGTTGATTGAGGATATGGCGAGTAATAATTGCTTATGGATGAATAAGTGAGCTAGGTGATCGACTACTTTCTGAGAGCATAAGGGAATCTTCTTGGTCAATCAGATGACTAAGATGCAAGCAAAGATCGATAATTTGACATGACAACTCAATAACATGAAGGCAACATCATCAGCTCAGGTGAAGGTTGTTTAAATTAAGTGTAAGCTATATACTCCAATAGACTATGATACTGTGGACTAATCTGAAGCAGGTGAACTATGTGGGGCATAGTATAGACAAGGAGGGGGTAACAATCCCTTCTCCAACACTTATAACCCTGGGTGGAAGCATCAAACTAACTTCTCCTAGTCAAACAATAATGGCGGACAGTTCAAACCTCAGGTACAGGGGTAACAATCCCTTCTCCAACACTTATAACCTTAGGTGGAAGCATCAAACTAACTTCTCCAAGTCAAACAATAATGGCGGATAGTTCAAGCCTCAAGGGCAATCGAGCTTCCAGCAAGATAAGGCAAGCTTGATGGAATCAAAGTTAGATAAGATTTTAGACAAGATCGGAAGCATGGAGGAAGCATAATGGAGGCTCGAAAAAAAATTCAGGCAAGCAACAAAGAATCATGCCTTGTCTATACACAATCTAGAAGTCCAAGTTGGCTAATTAGTAGAGGCAATATCTACTCGAAATGCTAGAACTCTTCTAAGCAACACCGAGAAGGAATGTATCATAGTCATCAGTCAGACTCAAGATGGAGAACCTGAACAAGTATAGGAGGAAGGAGAGAGAGGTGAAGGAAAAGAAGACCTTCTAAGTGAGCCCATGATCAAGTCACTTAAAGCATCTCTATGTGTATTTCTATTCACTATTCCTCAGTAGTAGGAGAATCCATCAAGAAGAAGGTTTAAGGGGCGAATACCGGAACCCCAACATCACAAAGAAGAAAGAGGACGCAGGAGACTTTTTCATCCCCTGTAGTTTCAACAGGATCATCATAGATACAACATTTGCAGATTGAGGCACGAGCATAAACATGATGGCCTAGACCTTTAGACTGAAATTAGGGTTAAGAGAGTTAGTGCCCACCAAGTTTTCGGTTAAGACGACCGATAGAACAACACATAAATTGATGAGGATTATAAAGGATGTTCCAGTAATTGTTAATAAATTTACCTTTCCCATATACTTCTATATTTTGGAATTTGGAGAAGATGGGGACACCTCGATAGTTTTTGCATGACCATTCTTAATTATTGATGTTGATGGGGGAAAATCAACTTTGCGAATAGGAAAGGAGAAATTGAACTTCAAGGTGGCTAGAAGAGAGTACGGATCTCCTTTACCCCCTGTGGATAGCAAGGAAACCGACCCTCGAGGCAAACGAGAAGATATCGAGGATCCTAAGAATGCTTTGAGGAAGAAGCAATCGTGAAGGAGAAAGAGAGGAAAAGAGAATTACAAGGAAGGTGGGGACTGTAGCAGGTAGCCAAAGTTCAAACTTTAAGATTAATGACGACGCTACCATTACACCATCCATTCTAACCACAGTGAACTTATAGGAGCATCGAGCTATGGGAGTTAAAAAAAGCACTGCATCGGAAGCAACCTATGGAAAAATTACTTTCTTTTATTGTTTTTGTTAGAACATTTGAATTTCGTAGTTAGGTTTATTTCTGTTTTTGTTTCAAATAAAATTGATAAAGGAATAGGATTTCAGAATAATGTGGATGCTTGTTCAAACATAAAAAAGAGGTGAAAAGGGCCACAAAAGAATTAAGTAGTCAAAGTGAAAAGATTGGGAAAAGAAATAAAAGAAGAAAATCAAGTAGTGAAGGTAAGTCGCAGGCCACGATCAGTAAAGAGGGAGGACACAATTTAAAAAAGAAATTTACCATTTTTACCCTTTTTACTACCTATATATTCAGTTTTAACTTCACTTTTACTTTCACTTTCAATTTCACTTTCTCTCTCTAGAATTCAACCATCTAAACACTCTTATCTCTCTAAAAATTTCAACCTTTCAAAATTCTTCCAAATACTACCTGATTATGCCATGCATTAAACACTCAGCCCGATGAGAGTCATATGGATGACAGTAAGTTGTGGGACGTGGGAGAAGAACTCAAGCAGCAAACTTTCGTGCACCTTTCCTGATCTATATAGAGGAGGAAGGTACTCCTTTCCAATCCCTTAATGCTAAAATATTTTGATGTTAACATGGTCGATGGGCTAGAGTTGAGTGAGAGGGTAGAAAACCTAGCTGAGAGAATCTAGTGGGGTTAATTCATACGATTCCAATTTCCTGTTTATCAGGAGCTTCACTGGAATTTTTCACTTCACTGAGTTATGATCCTAAGAACCCCAAGGAATTGTGGTATAGTTTGAGAGGAAGGGATTATAAATTGAATGTAGAACTCATGTACGAGATGTGTGGATTCCCCGAGTCCTCCATTTTCGATCAACATGATGATTTTCATCCTTCTCAATACTAGAATGAGCTTATTGGAATTGAGTGATTTCATGCCAAGAATGCTCATAACAACATAATTAGGTCCCATCAGCACTTTTGTTGCACAAATTCATATGTTAGCTAGTTTTTGACAAATTACAAACCAAGTGTTCCATAAAGAACTTTTTATGTTGTGGTGCATGGACCATAGTATTCCAATCTGCACACCTACACTTGTGCTATAAGCTATTGTTGTAGCTCTATACAAGAGGATCACCAATCTAGGAATGGGGTACATAGTGTTTTCCATTGCAGAATATTTTGGGGTGGATCGTAGTGGGTTAACTGTTAGTGTCTGTCATTGCAGAATATTTTGGGGTGGATCGTAGTGGGTTAACTGTCCACTTACCGAAATTCCTAAACCATCACCACTTATGGAGGGCTAAAATGCTCGAGTCCCACAACATGGAACTTAGGGACATCATCTAGAGGACACATGTAAGAATTAGGACTAGTCAGGCAAGCTCAAGTTCAATGCTGCCTTAGCAAGAGGAATCCACCAGTGAAGAAGCCGAGGAAGAAGAAGAGGAAGAACCAGGTTGGAAGAAAGTCCTAGAAGCAATTGTAGAAAACACTAGAACCATGAGAGAAATGGCGAGAACACAACGACGCCAGAGCTAGGATATCTGATGGATCCATCAGTATTTTGAGGCTAAAGGCATTCAATTGCCACCCTTGACGCCATCATCACCTCCATCTCCATGAGATTCATTTCTAGCCGAATTTCCTTGTTCAAATTACCCTTCATTTCTATTTTATTTTTATCTTTATTTTTATTTATTTATTTTCTATTTACTATAATGTTATATTTATTCTTTTCTTTTATGTGATGTGTGTTTCCTTCTTACATTCAGGACAATGTGTTGTTCAAGTGTGGGGAGGGATTATATGTTTTATTTTTGAATGTGATTTGCATATTGTATGATAGTTACTAGGTTGCATAATATGAACTGTTTGAATGTGCTAATGGCTTAGATGGAGTGAAAATTTATTAAATTTTGAACATAGTATATTAGGTTGCGAATAATCATTAGTTCGTGAAATTAGTGAATTAGGGTTCTTTGGATAATTATGCTAGTTAATTAGGACTATGTGTAAGTTTATTACCCTTCAGATTGTCACATTCATTCATAATTTGAGTCATTTTCAACTTAAATAACTTAACTGGTATTTTTTTCATGAAAACGAGTAGCTAAAACAACAAGGTAGGAAAAATTGCAATAAAAATTTGTTATTTTGATTAATAAATCACATTTCCACTAACCTTCAGGTAATGAATAGAGTTAGTAGCTAGTTGAAAACGTGAAAATAGTAGAGTAACCGACTCAATATAAATCATAAATGTGTGCCTCCACTTCAAAAAGTTATAATGACATTTCAACCAAGCTGTTTAATAAACATGATTTAGTTAAGTAACTGGATCGACATTCATTATCAATTTTTGCCTCCATATAAAAAGACTAAGTCCATGTTCAGTAAAAAAAATGCTTTTCTTAATAAAACCAATGGGAATTGCAAATAGTTACAGAGTTTGAAGGACCAAAGAATTATTATTGGGTGTGTGCAATTGAAAAAGGAAAATAAATTAACATTTAGGTCCTGATTAATTTGTATATTTAGTTCAAAGCCCTTAGACACAGATTTTGCATACTAATGGTTTATTTTTCACTCAGATGATTATGTTGAAGATTAAATTTATTAGATGAGGTCGAAGCCATTGTTTCACTATTGCATTGTGTGTTGTGTTGGTTATGTGTTGTTGTTTTGTTTGTTTGAGGACAAGCAAACGTTTAAGTGTGGGGATGTTAATAATTGTGATTTGCATTATGTTTTGGGGTTTAATTTGTTAGGTAATTATTGCTAATTTGAGTATTTAGTGTGTGTTTAGGTTGTAATTGTGTTAGTTTATGTGTTTAATTGTTTTTATGGGTTAGTATGAGTCTTTGAGCTTAAATGTTATATTTTTAAGGTACCTTGATGTGTTTGTTAGTGTTTCAAGGTAAACGACGAAGAACGGAGAAGTTTCGAAGAGTTTCGGACTGAAAACATGGCCCATGATCATGGCACAATAGGCCATGATCGTGACAAAAAGAGGCAAGCCAGCAATATCCAGGCCACGATCATGCACCTCGTTTATAGTTGTGACAGAGAGCTCTAAACTAGGCTATGATCGTGTACTTTAGGCCATGATCATGACAACGATGGTTAGACGTTGGTCACGATTGTGGCTGGCAGGGCTACGATTTTAGCTTGTGTCAGGCTGACATAAAAACTTGAGTTTTGCAAAAATTTTCTAACCATTTTGAGCTCGAATCAACCCTAAGGCTTCCAAAGTATAAGTATAACATTAAGGGACAGAAGAAGGAGCCTTTGAAGAGCCTTGATCAACCAACAAACAGGAAACCCCAAAAGAGAACCTTAAGCGATTGAGAAAGAGATGAAGGAAGAGAGAAGAGGAAGATGACGCAGACACGACGTGCTTCCCAAATTAAGATGCTTTCCAAAGTCAAGGCTTCCCATCATCCCGTCGAGTTTTGTTACTATGTATTTCAGTTTTATTCAATTATATAATTAGGATATGTAGTTGATTATAGACTTGCATTGTGGTTGATGTCTTATACTCACCTTTGGATTATTATTGTTGATTTAATGAAATATGTTTATTTTATGATTTTATTGAATTAATTGTGATTTATTTTACACTTCATATCTTGATAATAAACTGAGAGGGTGAATTGAGAGAAAACGATTAATTTGGGCTAATGAGAGTTAAGCAAATAATAGATTCAGAATTAAATCAAGTTAGTAAATCTTATGTAGAGAGATCACATTTAGGTTTCCAATTGGTTATTAGAGAACTTAAGAACTAATTAGGTTTTGGACAGGTTAGTAATTGAGAGATTACAACTTCTCATAATTTGATTAGGATTTATAATTTAGGGTTCAATTATAACTTGAGAAAGAGTAATTGACCCTAGGACCATTTAGAACCGTTAATTCGATAAGGTTAGGTTAACATTAAGGATAAGTAATTTTCCCTTTCTTTTTTTGGTAAACTCATTACGTTGAATCTGAGAGTGTGCAATCATTGTTCATCAAATTGATAAATTTCATTTAATTGTTATTCAATTTGAAATGAAAATTATTAATCATCTCCGTGATTGTTTTTAATTAAGTGTTAATTGTTAGTTATTGTTTTGTTGATTTGGTTATTTGATTTAGTTAGTTCTCGTGTTAAAATTTATTATTTGTCAAATAATTGTTTAGTAGTCTCTAACCATAGATTTTAGGACTAGATTAACCCTCCTTGTCGGAACAATACCAAGATACAATGCGAACGACCCATGCACTTGCCGAAATATCGACCTTATAAATTTTAAAATTTGTTGTACGTAAAATGTTAATCAATCATCCTTCTTACTTTTTCTAAGATTTGAAACTCTTAACAAATTTATGTGTGTTACTCATGTAAATGTGGCTCTAACTAAGGATTAGTTCCCACTGCATGCTATAACATATCTGAAATACATGTACCTTAACATATATTGTGATAAATGCCCATGTAAGATAATAAGCCTGGGCTCTGATATCAAATTATAACACCACACTGTCATAGGGCATATTCTCAAGCATACAAACAGTATTCGAGAACATACTTTACGAGTATGACATGCTAGGACAATCAATCAACTCATTTGAAAATTTTCACGCATCACACGCATGTTCAGAAAACCAATAATTATTTTCAGCCCATTTATTTCATAAATATCACTAGTCACAAAAGTCATTACAATTTGGAAAAAAAAACACAAATATAATAAACACTAGTTTTGGAATACAAATCTTAATACAAAATGACTAAAGATATATACAGGTGCAAACTGATCACGACTCCCTAGTTCATGTTTGATTTATGTGGCTATACTCCAATTAGTCTAACTGGATACCTAAAAGACAATGTTGCAATTTTGGTGAGTTTTGTAAACTCAGTGAGTAAACTATCATCGATGTGTTCACTCAAGTTAGGACACAATATTGTAAACACATATAAACTAAGTACCCAAATATTATTTAAACTCAAATTCCAATTATCACATCGTTTAATTGTCTACCAAATCACAATACATATGTCTCACATTTAAACAAAAACATAAGGAACATAAACATTTTATATTACTATTTCAACATAATTTAGTAAATTCCTCACAACAGTTCAGATAACACACACACACACACACACACACACACACACACACACACACACATAAATAAATATATATATATGTACATATACACATATGTATATATATGTATATACACACACACACATAGACACATATATATACACTAGGTCACAACAAAAATTAAAAGGAAAGTGGAGTCATCTGTACATTTGCATATATACATATATATGTATATATACATATATATATATATATACATATATATGTATATATATACATATATGTATATATATACATATATATGTATATATATATACATATATATAATCAGGATATTACTCCTTTGTATTTAGACCTTTCCGAAAATATAAATGGAAAAGATATCCAAAACATTATTATAGAAAACGACCTTTTATACCTTATAA
>JAOSBO010004793.1:0-13517 GCA_027563915.1 Erythroxylum rotundifolium | reverse complement strand
GTCGACTATTCGAAGAGCGGAGCTGAAAGTTTCATGAAAAACGTTAGTGCTAGTCGACTATCACTTGGAGTACAAGTCGACTATAATGCACTAGTCGACTATTACACACCGACTAGTCGACTATCTGTTGCAGCTGAACAAAATTTGACTTTGTCAATTGATTTCAAACGAGAGAAAATCTTTATACAACGGCTAGGAGCATTCTACAACGGCTATGAGAAGTCTGCAACGTTCATAAACATCTTGAAGCTTACAAATAAATTACTTTACTTCAGAGGATTGATTACACAAGTTCAAAGAGAAGCATTCTTGTTATAGTTCAAAAATTATCCTCACATTGCTCTAAAATTGTTTCATAGCTTATATTGATTGTATTCAGCTATACTGAGCTTTACTACTTCATCTTTATCATTGTTATTATTGTGAGCTAAGTGAATGGAGGAGAATCGCTTGGAAGGTAGGATTTGTACCGGAAAACAAATCATCTGTAAGGCGTAGCTTGAGTCGGAAGTCAAGTTGATTGGAAGAGTTCAAACTGAACTATAAAGTGTGTAGTAAAGAGTTTTGACAAAATCCTACGTGGGAGCTTAGGTAGAGGACATAGATCTTAGCACCAAACCTCTATAAAAATTGTGTTCCTCTCTTCTCTACTCTTTTACATTTCAATTTGTTTTTGTTTGTTTTGTGTGTTCTAATTATCTGTTTTGTAGCACTTTGTAAAAAAGATTAAAAGATCTATTCAACCCCCCTTCTAGATCGTTTTCAATCTCTTCTTGTATCGTATTTCATAGCGGGCTTTAACTTCCATTGATTGAAATGATTTTATTTGTGGGGACAATTTTCCCTTCTTGTGGACCATGAGTTTCTTGGACCTTTTTGCTCTAAGGATTTCTTTAAACATGTCCTGTTCTATAAATAACTCATCCCTAATGATGGTTTCCTTAATGTTTTCTTCAACCATAAGCTCTTTGGCTTGTCTTTTCTGGTCCCTTTTCTTTTTACTTAACTTTTCTTTTTCTTTTTCTGTTGTCTCAATAGTTTCTTTTTGTGGAGCTTGTTTTGTAACAATACCTTTGGTTCGTGGTCTTCTTTCCAATGGAGAAGTTTCTTCATCTGAACCATCGTCATTTAATGCCTAATGCCCTTCAGGCATTTTCTTCTCTTTGGGACCAGGTTTAGGAATTACATAAGTTTTTGAAGTAGGAATGGGTAAGGGGAGAATAGGTAAATAGAATCTGACACTTTTAAGTAACTCCATATTACTGAAAGTCTCTTCTTCTTCACTTTCTTCTTTCTTTTCTTTTCCTCTTTCTTCTTCTTCTTCTTCTTCACTTTCTTCTTTCTTTTCTTTTCCTCTTTCTTCTTCTTCTTCTTCTTCTTATGAGTCAAAGGCATATTGTTTTTTTTATCGTTTCTTCTTTGTCATCTGAACAGGAATCAGGATAATCTAGAGACAACATAGCAACAATCTTCCATTTTCTATATTCTGGGGTCTCCTGATTAGGTATTTCTAAAGTTTGGATGTTTGAGGAGACAAAAATAGGTTCAGTAGTAGTGTCCAGAGAACCTACTATGGGAGACAAAGATAAGGAATTAGAAGTAAAGGTCTGTTCACGACATGGTGTTTTGTGATAGCTAGAAGTTGAGGCCAAAAATTTCTTTTGTTCTTTTGATTTTGTTCTTGCCATTTGTAAGTGAGCTTGGTGAAGTTTGAGAGAGAAAGGAGTTAAGGTGCAAAGAGAATAACAGAGAAGATGAGAGAAGTTTGCTTAGGGTATACTAAGTGATTCTTAAGCGTTGATCTCATGCGAAGATGAACAATTGTACGCTAATACAGGAAGTGTGATCGTTTGCATATCTTTTGACAGATTCGTATAGTCGTTTGTCAGAACTTCGATATCTATAGATTGGAGATATATGGTCATTCTCTATTTCCAATATAAGTAGTTGTTTCCATTGAATTAAGGAGGCTTTGAGACGAATTGTCCTTCGAGACTTCTCAAGTTGTTTGCTATGATCTATCACGTGCTATAAATCATAATAAATATGAAACCTTGTTTTGATACCAAATGATAAAACAAACACATGCAAGAGGGGGATGAATTATGTGTGACCTAAAAACATTTTCGCAAGTTACCTTTTATTCGTGTAAAGACAGAGGCCTGTTAAAAATTAAAACAATAGGAGCCTGTTAGATGATAGTAGCTTATTAAATGACAAGAGCCTACTAAAGTATAAGTCCTGTTGAAAAAATAAAAAGAAGGCGCCTGTTAAAATGAAAGGAACCATCATCAAGTCAAAAACAGAAGGAACCTATTATAAAAGTGAAGGAGCCTCTTACTGAAATGAACACACACACAATATAATGCAGAAATATAAAAGATAAGGAGAGAGAAAGAGAAGAAGGATGCAGTCTATTTATACTGATTCAGCTTATAACTCAAGCTTATGTCTAGTCCCTAAGTGTCTAACTCAAGTGTTTCACTATAAAAATTTAAGTATTAAATTTGACGAGCCTCTCTAAGCTCAAGAGTACATTTTTTTTTAGTTTCTCCAACCTTATAAACTCAAAGTGTATAATAAGCTTCACAGAAAATAAAATAATAATTTCTCTCTTGATAGAGTGATTTTACTTTCTAAGGCACAATAATAATGATATGATTCTTAAGGATATAGATGCTGCTCAAATGTTTCGACAGTCTGAATATGTTCATTACTTTACAAGTGCTATAGCTCTTCCTTAAATAGTCAATTTCTTCAACTAGCCGTTGCTTCACTTGCATCTTTAATCAACTTAATGGATTTAAATTTTAATAACTTCAATGTCATCTTTATCAAAATCTTCCAGTAATCATAGGGCTAATATATGACCTTCATAATTTGTAAGATCCTTTCGAATAATTCATTTATAATAACGTAAGTTCATAATGAGGATTCCTGCAAGAAAGAAAGTGTATTTCTTATGATTTTATTTTCTTTTGAGAATAAAACCGCTAATTATACAAGGAAATAAATCCAATTTGATTTTTTCAATATCATATTGTTATCATCCAAATCGTTAATCATAATCCTTGAGCTAATAAGCGTCAATGTCACCTCCGAATCAGTGTCAGTACATCTACCCCTCCATACGTCTCTCACAGTTGAGAGCCTCTATGGCCCTCTTCATCATTCCGAAGCTTCCTTTTTTTTCCCAGCCCAAAACCTAGAGACTATTCTTCCATTCCACGTCCGTCACACACTTTTTCTTATATTAGAAAGGTAGGTTTAAAGTTTGGTGAGGTGTCACCAAAACTTTTTTATGTATTAAAACACTATAGTTTTAAAAAATGGTGAGCTGGCTATAGTCACATATGCAGGCTGTGAGTCATTCTTTCCAGCCCTCCCATATGTATAGTTCTTCAACTTTTGTTTTATTATCCAAGCTTTGTCATACTACAACTGACACCTTTGCTTTATACCTTAAATACTATTGGAATGGCTGCTAGTGTGTGTCACCATGCAATCCTATGCACAACCGTAAACCATCCATCATCCAGCCATCATTCTCCACACTTCTCTTATTGTTAAGCGACTATTTCACCACAAACAGCTTAAGCCTTTATGACTTAATTGGTTTTATATATTCGCTAACACACCCCCTCAATTGAAAGCCCTTTGGGCTTGAAACTTGCACGTGCTTACTTTACCTTGTGCTGAATTAATTTGATGATAAATAGGTGGGTGGTAGGATTTGAACTCAAGACCGTTTGGTCATAAAGGCTTTAATACCATATTGAGTGACAATTTCACCACAATAGCTTAATCTTTGTGTGAGGTCAACTTAATTGGTTTTATATGTTCGCTAACACTTATAATAAAATACCAGGTTATTGTTGAATGGACAGGTGGTGGCCATGCAAACCACATGGAAATCACTCACGGTTGTGCATTTTTTCCATATTTGTCCGTGAGCAACATAACATAGTTCTTCTTATTTATGTTTTCATTTTCTTGTCTTCTTCTTGTCTTTATTTGCTCTAATCTTCCTCATTCTTGTTAGATGAAGACAAATGGATATGAATCTTTGAAAAAGGCCCAAATATAGTGCTTTCGACTCATTTTAACTCCTTTACTTTCAAATTGTGCCTATCATTTCCACTGACCATTGTTCTCCAAACAAGGTTTTGATACCAGCTGTCATGGGGAATTGTTCAAGGCCAACAAAATTAGGATGATTTTGACAAAGTCTTTGTGTGGTATTCAAGCTTAAATCGCAAAGCTCAACTTAGCCTTCCTTTCGTAATTGCCAACCAACAATTATGTTTGTTTTTTAATGCCTCACATCACTCGTGTTTAGGTAATTCACTCCACTCTCATAACACAAATGTTGCGCATAAATAATCAAAGGGATAAAGAAGAGAGTTACAACAAAGCCAACATTTTATTAATCAAATCTCAAATATAAAATACAAAGAAATTTGAGCTTCTTCCAATTTAAAAAACTTTACAAGAATACCTTATTTAAAGCTCTCACAAAAAACTTTCTCTTAGAACTCTCAACTCTCTTACAATTGATTGAATGTGTAGCGCTTCACATAAATAAGCCATAAAGAATGCCTTTATATAGGCTTACAAGAACTTAGGGTCCAAAAAAGCTAAAACTACCCATTTTGCTTGTAAGAAAAGTGTTTGACAGATGTTTATAAGTTGCATGTCATCTGACCCACTTTCCTACTACTTAAAGAAGTTCTCCCGCTTTGTAAGATATTGCTTCCATTTTTTCAAGCTACTAACTGTATGTTATTGCCATGTGTCGTCACATCATTACATCTTGAAGTAAAATGTCTTAGTTAGCCTTCTGTTTAGACATCTCGAGCCATCTTTGTGCATGATCTATCCAAGCACGTCCATAGTGTAGTCTTATTGCACCATGACCTTAAGTTAACCAAAATCTGAGTTATTGTATACTAAACCTTACATGTTTATATACCTTTTGACCTCTTTGTTGAAGTTAAGTTCCTTCTCGCATCATCAGATTCAGCATGACTCAGTTGTGTCATCATCTGTTGGTCTTGCATCTAAATCTTGCATCTTATTCAAGGTTTTTGCCAATAAACACCAATGCTCACCTACTCTTAAGTTATCATCGATGATGCCCACTTTTCCTTTCCTGCTTTTAAGACTTTGTCTCGATCCATCAACTCTAGTGTCAAGCATCAGCCAATGCTAGTTAATACTTACACGATTCCCCAATTTAGACTTAAAGGTCTAACACTTACCTCGTAATTGTGCAACAACTTAGGCATCAAATGATTTATTTTATTTCTGCTTAAAAACAAGCAAACATTTGAAAAATAAATCAATTATCAATATCACCTTATCTCCTTTTAACTTCTTGTAAATGGGTTGACATGGAAATAGGGCCCAACTTGAAGTCACTGGGTGAGGTTCGATTTAATTAAATTTTAGGTCTGATTCAAGCTTGAGGGGTCAGTTTGAGGTTTGGTCCAAGAATTTTGAACGATTTAATTGTCCAACAAAACAATGTTGTTTTGACTAAACTTCCCAAAACAACAATATTTTAGTCTTAAATTTAAAGAAACTAAAGATTAAAAATTTTGCTTCATTTTCAAAAAAAATGCTACTTCTGAAATCTACTAATGACAAATACGTTGGTGACATTACTTCAACACATCGTACCTGATGTTTGGTCATATTTTGTGTGATATTGTGATTTTAGTGCCGGATGGTTCATTATCTACTCAGATACATATTTTATTCATGATTAATTACATAATAATTTTATTATTAAAAATTTAGCAAAAATCCTATATATATATATATATATTTCAATATGATAAGATATTTTTAAAGCAATTTAAAATACAAATAATATTTTTAAAATAAATTAAACCATAAGATATCTCATAATCATAAACACATTTAAAATAACAAAAAATAGTGATTTTTATAACTAAAATGTAACATTTTAAATCAAAATTATTATTAAAGTTTAAAATTAATTTTAGATATAATAATTATTTGATAAATGTATTTAAAATTTAAAATATGAATTTAAAATTTTAAAAATAATTATTTCTAAAACTAATTGTCCTAAAGTATCAAATATTTATTTATAAATAATAAATTTAGTTTTTAAAAAATAAATTATATCAATAAATAACTATCAATTTACAAATTTTCCTTATATGATTATTTATTTTAACAATTAATTAATTATTGACAATAAAAGTGTAATAATATTAATAACTAAATAAAAATTTATTTTTTCTGAAAAATATAGAAACTAAAACTAACAATAAAAAGTGTAATCAATTTTTAAAAAAAAATTGTGATACATAAATTAAGTCCTACTGTCAAATTTGCATCCTAAGTACCATTAAAGACATCACAAACTAGAGTTAGACAAATTAGGCTAAGAGGATCCTACCCATTTGTAGATTTTCACTATTATTTATTGTTGGACTCTTCAGCTAGATGAAATTTTCGAGAAAATTAAAAAAATTTTAACTAAGAAATATTTTCTTAACTGTTTAAAAAATATTTTCTTAATTTTAGGGGTTAATGACAAAATTGATCTCAAACCTTCCACAATTTCTTAATTATAAGTTAAAGTTTCAAAATTGACAATTAAATACTCAACTTTCAAATTTTCCTCCAACATTTGTTTCTCTGTTAAAAGAACTGACACGAAAAGCCCCATTAAATGTGTTTTTTGATACGTAAGATGTCAGGTGTAATGTATGTACAGATCATACTTTTGCAAATTTTAATTAATTATTATTAAATAAAACAATAAAAAGATGAAAAAAATTCCTAACCTTAATCCATCGAATTTCATCCATCGTAAAAGTAAGCCATCTATGGCCAATATCTGTTCACTCACTGCCTTGCCCACCATTTGTAAACCCACTTGCTCACAGTCTATGAACCCACTTGCTCAACATCTCCTCACCAACTAGCTCCTCTTGACACGATAATCTCGCCATCGTTTGAAAACATTTTTCTCTTATTTGCAAGCGATTAAATGGTATGTCTTCTTTTTGTTTTGATTATTTTTCTTTGTTTCATCTTTGATTTACAATGCTCAGTATCTTTCCTCTTATGGGCACACTATACCTTTATGTTTTAGGATTTTGGTCCTTTTTAAGAGTAGTAGTATGATATTGGAGGACTTTATATTACAAATTGTTGCAAATGTGGATTCTATAGCATATTATGCTCATTTTGCATATCAACTGGGGGCCAAAAACCGATCAGGAAGCTTTGATGAATAGATAAGAATTTGGAGTATGCCACCAAACTGAACTGCATCTACTCTTAAACTCATCGAGTTCATAATATGATTGATGATTTTATACTCAAAACATGCATTAGTCTCAATGTATGACATTAGTCTAACCAGTGAAGTTTTTACCATAACAATGTTTGAGAAAAGAAGGTTGTGTTTCTGAATCATATAGTAAATATTACCACATAATTCTAATAACTTGTTTATATTACTAAGTGGATTGTTGTGTAGAACCCTTAAATATTTAGTTTGGAAAGCATTGTCTTGTCTTATGAAGCAGTTTAAGTTAAAACTATCCTAATTTTAGACTTTGAATGTTATGTATAAGAAAATATTTGTTTCATTATAAGCATAAAGTTTAATAAAAAGATATAAATATGATGAGCTTAATGTTGTAATTTCTAATAGAAATTGGACCAAAGCGTTCATGTTCGTGTGATAATAACGTTCGTGTGATAATAAGACCATAGGAGTATAAGACTACTGGATGTAAACCAAAAATCATGTTAAAGTGTTATATGTTAATTATTGGTTTGAACCTTGATGGAACCTTTATGCTTTCTAGTGAATAAACAGAATGTAGTTGAATTTAGTTATGTTATATCCATATTCCAAACATAGTTGCAAAAATAAGAAGAAAAGGGAAAACAAGTTTTTTAACTATTATCTTATGTGCTCATAAGTAAAGTGAGCATCAGTTAGATACTCTACTCTACATACCAATTGACATTTTCTGAATTCACTAATTTTTCTATTTTGTCATCTATTTAACAAGCTGACATCAAGTAGTGATTAACCTCCATAACATTGATTACTATGTACTTAAGGGTCAAATAAATATATCACACTAAATGTTTTAAGTTAGGCATCCATAATTAATGCAATTGAGGTTCCTTAATGAATGATGCTCTTATAATGTATTTTAGAATAATTTGATTGTGGTAGAACAAATCAAAGCATATCTTAATACCCAATATTCTCTTAGATTCTCTTACTTTTCACATGATTCATACTGGTTGGCTAAGCTGTCAAGATAAGCTTTTCTTACCCTCTCTATCACCAATGTTATCAAGTTAGGTAATTTATAATTAGGATTATCATGATATCAATTGATACATTTTTGTTGTAAATTATCATATTCATCCATGAAGTTTTATTAAATCACCACGCATAGGCCATTTGGTTTCCATTGCTTCAAATTTGCATCTTATCTAATTTATATTGTTTTGTTGAAAATTAATGATATAACTATTTTTTTTACAGATGTTGTTCAATTTTGAATTTTATTATGGTAGGTTGTTAGAAAGATACGATAATAAATATATTAGGGTTAAGATTAAAGGGAAGAAGGGTATGGGTAAGAAATATCCATGTTTGGATGAGAATCTTAAAGTAGTTAACCTTACAACATGATAAAGAAATGTTGGCAATGCTTAATCATATGGAAGAAATGAACTACCACAATGTTGAAGCCTGCACAAGATGGTTATGAGCAGGTGGTCAAGAATTTGATTCTAATATTGGCAATGAATTTGATGCTCATACATAGCAAAATATGAGTATAAATGATGAAAGGTTTTTCTAAGTTGAAATGGAACAAGATGATGATTTCATTGTTATTCCGATGACTAAATTTGGAAATGATTCAGTTGATGATGAGTTATTTGCAATTGATGATGAAGAATATGTACTACGAGAACAAATTAGAGGAGATATGTTAAGACTATACATAGTGGGTTTGAACGTAACAATGTTATGGATGGGGTTGGAGGTAGTAGAAAGGATTGCAATGAAGATGGTGATTATTTCAAAGATAAACAAAGACAAGAAGGAAGTTCACATGGTTGGTATAGTGAATACGAGGATAATGATATAGAAGTTCAATCATCAATTTGTAGCAATGTTGAAGCATCTATTCCAAAAAAGAAATACATTGTCTTTAACCCAAATATGGATATCAAGGATTTTAAGTTTGGAATTAGTATGAAGTTTAAGGATGAGAAGCAGTTAAGGGAAGCAAAAAGAAACTATGCAATTACTAATGGATATGATGTTTCAATGGCACGATCTTATGTGAGAATGTAAATTGTTTGTGAGCCACAATGAACATTTTAGGTATATGCTAGCTGGATTGGAAATGAAAAGACAGTTTCTATTAAGATAGTAGAAAACAAGCATAATTGTAGGAAAGTGAAAAGAAACAAGCAAGCAAGAAGGAAATGGATAGCCAATGAAATGGATAGCCAATGAATTCTTACATGAGCTTTTGAGGAACTCGAATTGGCCAATTACTAAGATAATGGATAATCTTCAAAGAAAATATGCACTACATATGACTAAATCTCAATATTATAAGGGTTAAATGGGAAGTTATTGTCATGCTACAAGGATCTATAGAAGGTTATTATGCCAAGTTGTGGTCTTATGGGCAAGAGTTATGGGGAGGTGACAAAGATAAACAATATATTATTCAATCCGAACTTAATGAAGAGTTTATACAATGAATATTTAAAAGATTTTATACGGGATTTAATGCTTTGAAGTACGGTTTTCTTAGTGTAGGAAAAAAATTAGGCTAAATGGGTGTTCTTTGAGGACATTTCTTAGAGGTGCTTTAATACCTACAGTTGGTCATGATGGAAACAATAAGATATTTCTTATATCTTTTGTTGTGGTTGAGGGAGAAAATTACTCACCTTGGCATTGCTTTTTGAACATTCTTGCTGAAGATCTAAATATAAGTGGGAATGCATAGACTTTTGTAAGTGACCAATAGAAAGTAAACTTTAAATATCTTTACAAGTGATGTTAATTACTTTATGTCCAATTTGATTAAAATACCTTTTTTTATCTTTAAACCGTTATTTGTGCGTGATTCATTAAGTTCCTAAATATGTTTGCAATGGATATAAATGATAATCCTAAACCATA
Organism: Erythroxylum rotundifolium; assembly: GCA_027563915.1. Classification (NCBI taxonomy): domain Eukaryota; kingdom Viridiplantae; phylum Streptophyta; class Magnoliopsida; order Malpighiales; family Erythroxylaceae; genus Erythroxylum; species Erythroxylum rotundifolium. The sequence continues at coordinate 3,292 of JAOSBO010004793.1, read as the reverse complement.
TTTAGGATTAGATAAATTAAATTTCTTTAATTTATCTTTAATTCCGTAATTAAATAATTTATATTCATAAATCAAGATTGACCTCTAATAATGCATCATGACCACTTAAATATTTAGGAACGTCAAAGTGTTTTTGACTAACCTTTTCATATGTAATTTTTTCTATAATTCAATCATTTTATTATACAATCTTTTGATTAGACATAAAGCATGAAAATAATTTCTAATATATTTAAGCCTAATCATATTAGTTCTCCACCATTAGTAATTGATTCTATTAATAAAATTTGAAAATTATTTTTAAAAGTGTCATTGCATTTTGTTCAATGATTTCCTGGATCAATGCTATTCTAGAACAGTGAAATATTATTCCTAATTTCTTTAGGATAATGAATCTTATATTGATTACTTACCTATCTCTATATAGCTCATGCTATATCCAATGACTACTAATTGAGCTACCATTGAGTAGAATAAGTCATAAGTAGTATTAAAATATAACAGTCGCAATACAAGATACTTTAGAGATCTCAAATCTAATGATCACTTATATAATGAGAATTTGTATAGGCATTAAGGTAAAGTTGTAAATGGATTTCTCATATGAGGACAGTTCAGTAAACTTGTTCTTTAACAAAGACTCACATATTTATTTAAGCATCTTTATACTTTAGTCTATGAGATTAACCACTTCTTTCAAAAGAAAGAAACATAATGTGTGCTAGTCTTTTTTTTGTTCTATCAATGTCTAGTCTTAATATAAAAATGACTAGGAATAATTTAGAGATAACACATAAATGCCATATGAATCTTATAGTTATGTTCTCATCGTAATTTTATTTACAATGCACATTTATCCTTCATAATTTATCATATATATCTTCTAGGTATAAGATAAAGAATATCTTTAAATAATTATGTTACCAAACTATAATCAACTGATTGATTTTAGGATATAAACTAATAATCTTCCACTAATAATAAGTTAATTATTTAAGTATCCAATACCATATCATCATATGATGATATTAAAAATAATTATTTCTAAAATTAAAAGTCCTAAAGTATCAAATATTTATTTATAAATATTAAAATTGGATATATATATATATATTTATTTCCTTATATAATTATTTTAAATAAAATATAAATAAATAATTAATTATGATAATAAATGTCTAACGATATTAAAAATTGAATAAATTTTATTTTGTCTAAATATTATGGAAACAAAATAAATAACAACTAATAGAAGGTGAAACTAAATATTCAACGAAAAAATTGTGACATGTGAATTAAGTCCTAGCTATAGTCTCAAGTTTGCATTCTATCGAAGACATCATGAATATGATTTGACAAATTAAGCCAATTTGTGTATTTTCTTTACTATTTAGTGTTGGACTGTTTAGGTAGATGGACAGCCTCAAGAAATTTTGTTAGGCATATTGATTGTGAGTTGATGAGGCTGAGCTTTGAATAATTGATAAGTTTAATCTTTTGTAATGAAAAGATTACGGGTTTGAGTCGTAGAAATAGTTTTTTTGTAAAATATAAAGAGAAGGTTGTGTATACGGTAAAGCGGAGGCCTTGTATACTGAGGTTTTCGGTATTAAATGTTGGTTGATTTGGTTTGGCGGCAATGGTTAAGGTAGGGGTCTATGATTGACTCTGTCCCTTTCTCTGTTTGACTATGCAGGAAAGTGTTTGCGAATTACATGATACACCACAATATGAGCGTCATTATTAGAAATAGGAATTGCATTACATATGTACACACTTACGAGTAATAAGAATATTGGACAAAGTTTTGGAATTTTTTTTTTACAATAGAGGTGCTCCTTAATATTACCAAAAATTGACTATTTAGTTAGATTGAAAATAGCCGAGTTATTAAGGTAGAAAGAAATTGGATATATCATCTACCTCCTGAAAGCTGGGAGCCTGCAATGGAAGATGTGCACGAGAATGCCTTATTCACAGAAGATGGGTAGGACAAGACAAGATCAGAAAACCCCTGACGATTTCTAAATGTGACGCCACTGGCAGAAACGGCAAATGATGAAATTTCAGGCAGAGGAACTTCACCTTCCAGGATTTGCGCTACTTGGCGCATACTTGGCCTAGCTTCAGGTTCTGAATGGGAGCACACTAGACCAAGTTTTAACACCAACTCCACTTCTTCTGCAACATAATCTGTGCCTAAATTTGAATCCTTGGCATCAACAAGTGCACCTCTAAGCCAGTGAGAGAACACCCAATCGACTAGAATGGTGTCCTGGTTTGTTTCTACTGGCCTCCTGCCACAAGCAACCTCAAGAAGAAACGCTCCAAATGCATATACATCAGTGCTTGTTGTGGCCTTTCCGTTTCGAGCTTGTTCTGGCGCAAGATAACCAAGAGTTCCAGCAATACGAGTTGTTTGTGGATCAGTTCCATGGTTATACAACCTTGCTAGCCCAAAATCTCCTAACCTTCCGTTCAATTCTCCATCTATCAAGACATTGCTGGCCTTGACATCTCTGTGAATCACAACTTGTTCCCACTCTTCATGCAGATAAAGCAATCCTGAAGCTACTCCTTTGATGACTCTAAACCTTTGGTTCCATGTCAATGTGGTCTTTGGTTGATCATGGAGATACTTATCAAGACTTCCATTGGGCATGTAGTCGTATACCAAAAGTAGCTCTCCTTTACGTCGACAGTAACCCAATAGTGAGACCAAATTCCTGTGACGAAGCCTTCCAATACTGACAATTTCTGCTACAAATCCCTTCATCCCTTGTCGTGATTCATGTGACACCCTTTTCACTGCTATCTCAACCTTAGATTTTGGTAGCACACCCTTATAAACCCTCCCAAATCCACCAACACCAAGCAACTCTTTTTCTCTAAATCCTTTTGTGGCAATATACAAATCCTTGTACTTGAATCTATGTGGCCCGTAATCAATCTCCCAGTCCTCAACCTCTTCTGCAAATTTTCCTTTCCGTCTTATGAAATAAACAATACCTGAAGCTGCCACTATCACCAGAATCACAGATATCACAGGTACCCCAATTGTTAACAATTTTGATGCCCTCTTTGGACCCATTCGAGGAAGCTTAGGGAATTGAGAGATCACCAATGCCTGAGCTTGACCATTCATCTTAAAGCTCCAGCCGAGGATACAGTGTGATGTTTCGACAGAACCAGTGGCTGATGAGAAGCCAACGTAGGAGGTATCACTTAATATTGGTGACAAATCATAGTCCAAAGATAGAAGTGGCCTAGTTGGTTTATCAACATGAATTGG
>JAOSBO010004722.1:0-13523 GCA_027563915.1 Erythroxylum rotundifolium | reverse complement strand
TCAACTAGGAGTAAACAAATGCAATAGCAGCTATGAAAATGCAGCCAATTTATAATATAAACTTGGCTCAATCACACGCCAATGCAAGGTGTCTCATGGTCGTGCAACACCACTCGTGGCTATGAGACAGTGCCTTCTCACCTAAAACTCTACCTTTTAGTATAAAATCATAATTTTTATGACAGCACAAACTTGAAAGGTTGGAGAAAACAATTTAGGGGTTTCGAGAGGCAACAAAGGGGCAGAAGTCTCATCTTTTGGAGACATGCGAAGGGCTAGGCTTTCCCAATCTGGTTTAGAAGTGATATCGATGTCAAAGAACCCAGTTAAGCATTTCTTTCATTATTTGTGTTGTTCTTCCTCTCTTTAGGGATTGATTATTTTATCTTATGCTTATGGATTTGGGTTTTCGTGTATAAACGATCTTTATTATCGTTATCATTAGATTGTTTATGTATAAACCCATTGTTTGAATCTTAAGCACAATCCTTAATTATTATGTTTGGGTATTGTTAGAATTTTCATTATAATCCATGATTATTATGTTGAGATTCATTATAGTAAAAAATTAGGGATACAATCCGTAATTATTGTGTTTCCAATTGATGTCAAATCATTAGGGATGACATAACCTAGGTTGAATGAATCGAGCTTGTGTGGTTGTTGCCTTGATTATTCTGCTTTCCTAATTTATAATGCAGCTATCTAATTAAATCTAGAGATCATATCCTAGGTTGTTTGATAGCTAGGTTTAATTAACGAGTGCCTCTTAATTAAACACGACTTAAGGAAAAACTGGGGTTAGCAAAGCTTATTGTTAACCTATGATTCATAGTTGCTAAGAGGGGTAAGAGAATAAAAATTCAATACAGTTTACTTCATTTTGTATAGGCCAAGATTGAATTAATGACCGGTCCCTAATGAATTCATCACTTTTCATCAACTTTGAATGTTTTCTTTAATTTGCTTTTATGAGTTTAGTTTCATTTTATTTCCTCATTTGAACCAAATTAACCCCCTTCTTTTCATAACCTAAACACCGATTATTTTCATTTCAAAAGCTTTACACACACATTCTCTGTGGGATCGAACTAGACTAACCACTCCTATAGTTGTAGTTCTAGTTTATTTTGCATAGAGTTACGATGTTTTAACTTCAATAGTGGTTGCATGCTTAAGGAAATTCGTAAAACCTTTACCACTTTGGTGTCAAAGATTGTCAATCCTAACATTTTGAAGGATCGCTTGCCCATATCTTACATTAACATAATCTATAAGATAAATGCAAAAATTATAACATCCCATGTTTGGGGCTAGATCCCGGAATAGCATTGAGTGTACTATGAGAAACTAGAAGTGAAATTTATGCTTATGCATCATTGTATATTCACACACATGTGAATATTTATTTTGACGCATTAAAATAATTGTACTTGCATTCATTGACATTTTCCAGGTATGATTAATTGATTAAAATTGTGAATTGTGACTTATTTGCATTAAATTTTTATTTGGAGACTATTAGTATTCGAAATTTTTGGTGAATTTTAAAAAATTTCTAAAATTTTGGAGAACTTTTTCGGGCGAGGAAAATTATTGAATAATGGACCAATTCTGTTATGGCATATGGCAGCACATAATAAGTGACAAATGTATTGCATGCAAGAAGACACGTGGTTATGTTTGTGATAAGACAAAGAAAAATATCACTGTTGATGTTCTTCACCACTAAAAACACTATTTATCACCTTCCCTTCTTGTATTAGTCAACACTGAAACATCAGCTGTATATTTTGTGTCTTTGATTCACTCTCATTGCTGAAAGCTTTGTTGAATCTAGTAAGTGATTTTTATGATGTTGTTATTGTGTAAAAGAATACATGCGTGCATGGGTTGAGAAGTGTGGTTTTGATGAATAAACTTGATGAATGAGTTAGATGGAAAATTTGTGAATAGAGAGAGTGTACCAAAAGTGTATAGCTTTGTAAAAATATGAGTTTAATGAGGATTTGTGAATTAGTCAATTGCAGAAAGATGTGAAAAGTAGTATGTAGATTTTGTTGAAACTTAATACTGCTCATGAAAACAAATTGCAGTAGAGAGAGGAAGTAGAAGGTGATAGTGTGCGTGTTCGATTTTGGTTTTGATGGTTTTAATTAATCTTGCATTTTGAGTTGTTTTTTAGTAATATGAGCTGAAATGGAAGTGGAAGAGTTGGTTTACGTGTCATATGTGTTAAATAAGATCGAAATGAGAAAATTTGGAGAGATCTGCATTTTAGATAGAAAACCGAACTGTGTTGATTCTTTTGATTATATCTTGAGCTATAGATTTTCAAATAAGTTGATTCTTAGTTGAGACATAAGGAACAGTATGGAGTATTTTGATCATAACTTACATGATACTGGACCAAAATGATTGAAAACTTCTGGTTTTAAGTCAAAAATGGCACAAAAGGAAGAAAAGAAGGAAGAAAACACAGCAGGTCACGATCATGCTGATAAAGCATATAGAAAGTCGCGATCGATCGTGTTGATTAAAAGCCAATAGGCACGATCACAACTCTGCTATTGAAGGACAACGCACGATCACGACTCTGTACCTTTGAATTATAAGGGACTGTTTTGAACATCCTTTGATCTTTTGGCCATAACTTCTTCTCCCAACCTCCAAATGACATGGGACTTGATCCGTTAGACTCGAAACACAATGTTTTACGTATAAAAAAAATTATAACCATATGAAATCTTTTTGGAGAGATTGATTGATGAATTTGGGACCAAATTGATGAGGAGTTCTGAAATATAATAACTGGAGTATTTTCACTGAACATGCTTCGATATTTTAGACATAACTTTCTTTGTAGTTATCTAAATGGAATGATTATTAATTTGGAGAAAACTAGATATATAGGGATACAAATTGTATGAAGAAATCTAATTTTAATTCTATCTCTAAGAATTTTAAAATCTGGATTGAAATTGAGTCTTGGTTTAAGCTATAACACTACCTGAGATAGAAATCATATCCTGTAGTTTATAAATAAACTATATTGATGTAGAAAGAATAAGACAAAAGTGTGTTCATTAGCTTAATATCTTAGCTTTCAATTGGTATAAAGTTTGTAATTTTTGATATTTGAATTGAGAGATATGAGTTATACAGCCTCACAATATGATCATGCATTAGTTGATTTTCAAATGTGCTTAGTCTATAGTATTTAGAGTATAAATTTTAGAGTATTGAACCGAATTGAATGATCTTGGTGTTAATAGCAACTTAAGAGATAGGAGAAAAGTTTTCTAGAGGAAAATATTACCAAATTATTTCATTTTCATGGTCAGATTGATCATAAACAGTAAACCAGACATGTTTTATTAACAATTGATTTTTTTGGATGTTTTTCAATCAAATTCAAGTAAGTTTGATACCATATGAGGTATGCAGGGTTTAAATGAGTTCTTAAATTTTTTAATTGAAGTTGAATGAAGGGATTAAAGAGAGTAAAGAGTTTTTGAGATTAAAAATGTTTGTAAGGTGTTGAAATTGCTTAAAAAGTGTATTAAAGAAACATACCTGAGAAATTGTCATTAAACGTGCATAATACATGATACATTCATGTAAGTGCTTCTGATTGACTATTTATCTAAATGTGTAAATTTTGCATATGATTGCATATAGGAGAGCAAGTAGAATGATCACTTCCTAATATTGCCAGAACTTCGAGGCAATGGCTTTGGGAGCAAACTGTGGTAACCTAGACGGTCTCGCTAATTATTTGTTTGCTTAATTTCTGATTTGAACTATCTATGAATGTGATTTGATTGTTGAATTTTGGATATGAAGGTCTAATGATTTTGATATGATAATTGTGATATTAAAGTGCTCCTTATAAGTGAATTTGAATGAATAAGTGATACTCCACATTATTGTGGGATGCTGGACCAAGGTTCGATGATAAATGTGAATGTGAAAGTGAAATTAAAATAAAGTGATTGATTGTATTTATATGAATGTGAAGCATTCCATTACATGATTGCATAAAAGATAAAGACAATTGTGACCGGAGTTGCCAGTGTAAAGAGCTTAAAGGTTAGACTGTGATGAGAGCCTCAGGCTCAGCTGTGAAAATACCCAATATCCACTAAGGGATATGGGACATTATCTGGTACAGCTCAGTATCCACTAAGGGATATGAGCTAGTAAAAAGGCACTTGGTCACAACATCAACAATAATAAGTGAAAGTGAGTCTCACGTGCATCGCATATATATTTTAATACATGTGTTTGATTGATTAAAATGTACGAGTACCTTGTATTTGAATGAGAATGTGATATGTGATATTTCTTGTAAAATGCAAATATGTGAAATATTTGTTACATGTGATAAGGTGTTACATGAATTGAGTGAACCATTGAAAATGGTTACCTTATTGAGTTCGTAAAACTCACCCAAAATTGCATGTTGACATTTCAGGACCGAGAGAGAACATTAGCTATTAAGAGACTACAAGAAGCATAATTCTTATACTTTGTGAAGAAGAAAGAGCTCAAAGATCAGTCAGTTGAGACTAAAGAGTTTAGGTAGATATTTTGTATATTTCCTCTTTCATATAGCATATTTTGTATTAGGATATGATGATGTACACATATGGGCGTTTAAAAGCTACAATGTAAATATGATCGGATTTATGAAATGAAATGAGGATTACAGTTTTGGAAATTGGTTTTAAAATTTGTTGAATTTTATGTACAATAGTTGATGTCATGATTAAGTTGGATATGTTGCCATGTTATAAAGTGAAGGTGAGATAGTTAACACACCATTATTATAGATTATATACTAGAATATCCACAGGATATTCTGATATGTAATTTATAGTAATGGGGTGTTGCAAAAATACTTGTTTCTAGGCTTAAAAGCATGTTGTAAACATTGATTAACCCTTCTCAAAATGCCTTTATAATAGGAAGATCAATTTCTAATAATGTGTTGCTAGCATGAAAATTTTTCAAAAATTATAATAAGAAATACTAATTCAGGAGTTGTGTTAATTAGACTCCAATAAGTCCTTTGATTTTATTGAAGGGGGGTCTACTATAAATATTATGTATGCTTCAAATTTTCATCTAAGGTTTGCAAATTGGATCTACTAATGCAGTTTTCACTATGCCTTATAGTATATTAGTTAAAAGTGAGCTACTAGAATCTTCAATGGTGGTAAAAGGCTCAAACAAGGTGATTCTCTATCTTCCGACTTATTCACACTATTCATAGAAGTCTTTTCAAGGCTAAATCATGTAATAAAGTAGGAAAGGAGCTTTAAATATCATTTTAAATATAAGTAGCTTAGATTTCATTGCCTCTTTTTAGTTGATGATTTGTTTCTTTTATAGGAGGCAGCTAACTCTATAAGTGCCTTAATTAATGGTTTAAGATGGTTTAAAGAACTATTTGGATAGAAATGAATAAGGACAAAGGTTTATTTTTTATATCCTTATAAAAGGCCTTATTGTAGGGGTTATAACCACTTATTAAGAAAATTTAGAAAAGATTGGTGTAACTAAAGCCTTAACCTATGTTAGTAAAGTGAAATTAATTAATTCAATGTTAAATTCATTGTATGTTTATTGGTTTCACATATTGTATTTCTAGAGAGTTTGATAAAGATCATAAAAAGGTTGTTCAGGAACTTCTTATAGGTCGATCAAGCATTTGGAAACATAAAGCTTATGTTAAATGGGAGAGTGTGTGCTTCCCTAAGGATGAAGACGGTTAGGAATAACCTTAATCAAGTTAAGCGACAAAAACTAGATGTCAAAGAGGTTATGGATGATTATATAGGATAAGGAGTCTCTTGTACATTCATATTAGTTAAAGTCAAACAACTTCTAGTTAGCTTCTCATAAAGCCTCTTATCCTGGAATATGTTTAACATCTTCAAATTTAGGGAGTAGACGAATCTTCTAACAGTAACAAGGCTAGGTAATAGAGCTTCTACCAACTTTTGGCATGATAACTGAACTTCTTTGTACCCTCTTGTCAATTCTAGATTATGTTAACTTAAGGACCTCGATTCTAGATATTACCACTTTTAAGGAGGTTTTATATAATAATTCCTATAGTCTCAATCCTTATAAAAATAATGAATTACTTAGAATTGCACCTCCTTTCCATCTTAACGCTATAGATGTTAATAAGTATATTTGGTTGTGGTATTCATTAGGTGCTTTCACCAATAGATCTTAGAAGAATATTTTTAGATTTAGAGCCTCTAAAATTTCATGTTATAAACTTGTCTAAAGTTAATAAATCTCTCTAAAAGTCTCCTTTATTGTGTAGTTAACTATTAATGGTAAGATATACACCAAAGATATATTTCATGGTATAACTTCTATCTCTGTCACTTATGCTCTCTATCATCAAACACCTAAAACTATTAACCATTTGTACTTTCAATGTGAGTACATAATACCAATTTAGAGAAATATTATGAGGATGAGCATTCTCTCTTGCTTGGTAAGTAATTAGATTGATATTATTAAATGACGTGTTAGTTTGAGCCAGAAATGTGAAAAATGGTTTACCAGGTTTAAAATCTCCTTCACCACCACTATATTTCTAATCTAGAAGGAAAGGAATTTAGGATAATTTCAAGGTAAACTAAGTTATAAGTAGTAGCTTACACAAGATAATGAGATATATTATTAAGAAAATGCTAGTGGTTGCAAATTCTTCTTATTCATAATTTCTTATTTTGGTAATACTATTAATAGATGTTTGTATTATTAGTAGATTGATTTTGCTAGGCTACTTTTGTGCATTATGATTGACCAGAGATGTATTTTCGAGTAAATCTAATCATTAAGTAATTCATTTACTTTTCTTTTCTAAAAAAATTCTTTAGTAAAAGATGCACATATCTTATGATTTCACTTAATTACAAGAAATATTTTGGTTAATTTAAATTATTTTTAAAATTAAGTGTAGTATGTTAAGTTATTTTCTATAAAATTTCACGTGGTCGACTATTACACATATCTAACAATTATGAATTTAATAAAATATCTTATGACAAAAAAGTGTACATCAATTTACTATTTTTTAGACCTCTTTTAGTTATACAAAACAAATTGTTTGAATACAAGTTGAGTTCTGATATAGTCAATTTGCTTATAGTCTATATTAAAATAATTTCATGAAGATTTGTCTTATTTAATTTAATAGTGTAATATTTTTGGATAATTTATAATAAATATTTTTAGACTATAAATCTAAATATAACAATTAATTTAATATGATTAAACGTCTAATCATATCAAAACTTATTCCCATGAAATTATAAAAGGGAGGAGAGAGCTTCTTTCTATATTTTGTATATTGTGCATGGAGTTCATTGGTTCTTGCTTCTTGCTAGTGATGGTCCTCTCCCTCTTAAATCTTCCTTTAGATCTTAGTTGCTTGTTCTTATTCTTCTTCTGTTTATTTGTACCTCCTACTTCTTCTTAACTTGTTTTTCTTTTCCTTTTCACTATAGTTTCTTCTAAATACTCTTCTTTTCTCCTTTCTCTCACCAATCTTCACTCTTCACCCATATTGCTTTCATGAGTTTTCCTCTTGCTTACTTTTCTTCTTCTTTTTCCTTTCGGTCTCCCGAGCTTTTTCCTCTCTTTATTTATCTGTCTTTTATCTCTGTTACATTTTCTCACTTGTTGTCTTTTTTGGCTTCTACTTCTCTATCGCCTATTTCCATTTTTAGCTTTAGGTCGAGCAGTGAGCTAATTAGCATAAAACCTATCCTTCCTCTAGAATAGACCTTGCTATCTCTCCCCATTCCTCTTATTGACATTCCCAACTCGTTATCCCTTCCTGTTGACCCCTCCAACCTATCTCCAAGTCTATCTAATGCTAAGAAATTTAGACTCTAGGTGCTTAGAAATCCTTTACCTTTATTTAAACTCCGATATTGTCTACCTAATAGGGAAGTTACAATGGTTTCTCCTTATATAGGCACTTTGAAGGGAGGTTTTCTTAGTGGGATGCCACACTATTGTTCTTCTTAAGTAAAATATCTCCATTCCAAATGGCAAACTCATAGGCTACACTTCATTAGAAACCTCTAAGCTTGAAAGAATTCTTGGTTAATAAGGAACACATATTCCTCTTTAAGTTTGCAACCCTTAATCAAGCGCAAAAAAGGATTAAAGTGGGCCCTTAGCACATTTACAATCAACCTATCTTTGTATAAAAGGGGAAAGCTTGCAGCCATATGTAAAGTTTTAAGGTGAAATAAGCCCCATTATGACTAACATACATAACTTTCCACTAGAGTACTAAACTTATAAAGGTTTAAACTACCTAGCTAGTTACCTTTGTAAGCCATTATATCTAGATGAAGCTATTGACAATATAAGTCAATTTTTGTATACTCATATCAATGTATGCATGGATATTCAATAGCTTCTCCCAAACCTCATTCTAGTAATAAGGTTAGATAAAATTGACAAGCTCTTTTAGGACTTAGTGAAGGTTTCTTACAATTGGGTACCTAACTTCCTTAACTAAAAAAGGTTTAAAATTAACTAGTAGGATGTTTAGCACAAGCATTGATAAGGAAATAATGAGCTTGAATACCTTTAAGAACATTGGAGTTGTTAAAAGAAGTCAACTGGAGTTAGTCACCTAGGAACCTTCCTTGAAAGAAAAATCTTAAGATATTAATACGGTTGATCAATAGCCATCTTGAGAAATTCCTAATGATGATGAAAGCTCAAAGGGCCCTTTAACTATTGGAAGTTTTATTGTGAAAAAGCTAGTTCTTAAGTTTGAAAAGGTTGAGAATCTTAATCATTCAATTAAAGTAAATGACAGTATAATAAAGGAGGATTCAACTCCATATAAGTCATCTACTGGAGAAGTAAGTATAGAATTCCAAGCTATCAATAGAAGGAAATTGAGTAGAAAAAGGAAGGGTTCTAGGTCTAACCCTAATCTATGACCTTTATATGTTGGAATGTTAAAGGCCTTACTACCCATAAAACAACTAGCTCTAAGAGAGATTATTATGTACTATTAATCCATTTTGGTGGGCCTACTAGAAACTAAGTTGAAAATGGAAAGTTATACGAATTTGTGTTTTTTAAAGAAGAATAAGAGGTTAATTTGTAATAATCAAAAACATCACAAAGGTAGAATTTTAATAGCTTATGATTTGGATATGATTGAAATTTAAAATTTTATTATAAATGGTTAGTTTGTTCACCTATTTAGTACATTGATTGAGTACAATCTCAACTTGGAGATCACATATGTTTATTCTTTTATTCATGTTTCTCAATGAACTCTCTTATGGGATGAGCTAAAAGATCTAATCCTTACTATAAACTCCTTATGGATAGTTTTAAGTGATTTTAATAGCATGTTACACCAATTTAAAGTAGAAGGCAACTCTAACTAGGGAATTGCTTGGAGGATCTAAAAGATTGTGTAAAGGATATTCTATTAACAAACCTCTCTATAAAAGTTGGCACTTCTACACTTGGAATATCAAACAAAAAGATGCTTGGTTCCTCATAAAAAAAGGTTGATAAGGCCATGGTGAGTTAAATTCGTTCTTAGATAGCAAGGTCATCTTTTTCAATCCTCTCTTCTGTGATCATACTTTGATCCTAGTGCAAAGTTTACCAAGATGTAGTCAAACGTATCATCCTTTTAAAGATGCTTTAAGAAAGGGAATAAACTTTGCATATGTAAGCTTAAATTGATAAAAGAGGAGTTAAATCATTGAACACGAAAAGGACTGAAGAAACTAACCTTATTATATCTCAAGCTCAAGAGACACTAAATATAATTCGAACTAATATAGACTTGTCTCTTATTAATTAGGCACTTTAAGCAAAGGAGAGAAATTCTCTTTCACACTATTTTAAAACCATTAATATTAACCACTCATTATGGAAATAAAGATCAATAATCAACTAGTTTTTGGATGGAGACATGAATACTTCTTTTTTTTTTCATAATTTTGTCCTTAATTGAAGGAATTTCAATAGAATAAATTTATTACTAATTCATAACGATATAAAATTGACTCTAAAAAGGGTATACTTTAGGAAGCTTTCAACTTTTTGTCATGCTCTCTTAGTACTCTTAGTAGTTACCACTCATTTTTCTAACTTCTTAAATTGATAATTAACAAACAAATCTCTATCAAGAAGCTAATCTTTTAATTAGAAAAATTTTAGCAATTTATATTAAGCAAGTTCTATTCTTAATGCAACCGAACAAAGCCCTAAGCTTAGATGAGATAAACTACTTCTTTTTAAAAAAAGCATGGAGTCATGTTAAAATATTGGTTGTAGATCTCATCCTAAAGTTCCACAATTCTACAAAAACACTAGACGAGGTTAACAAAACCTTCATTTTCCTTATTCCTAAGGTAGATTATCCTTCCTCTTTCAAGGCATTCAGGCTTATAACATGTTCTAAGACAACCTACAAGCACATATCTAAGATATTTAGCCATTGTATTGAAAGAGATTCATCTTAATTATAATAATTTCACTCAAAGAGCTTTTATTGAGGGTAAGTTGATTAGAGACAATACTCTAATATATTTTAGAGGATATAATAAGAAGCATTCTAGCAAAATTTGTGCTCTCAAAATTGAATTCCATAAGACTTTTGACTCCATATATTGGAATTTTCTTATAAAAACACTCAAAACTTTTGGTTTTCTTAACTTGTTTGTAACTTAGATTGAGTACTGTATGTTCTCAGTTTCTAATATTTGTATGAATTAATGGAGAAACTCCAAATAAATAAACAAAAATATGCTTATTTTAAACTTTATGTGCATTAGAAATGTTTTATAAAAAAACTTAGTAGGTCAAAGCTATATTTTTTTAATGGGGTCAAATTATATTGGCTTAAAAGATGTAGTACTAATATCTGGATGTACACTCCATAAACTAAGCTTAATGTTAAGATACATAAGCTTATTGATAGTTGTGCTTTAGTCTATGTTTTTTTAAAAGTAATCGGCATATGGTTCTTGCATAATTATTGATTATTGTTGTAGTTTAGGACTCATTTTGTATGATTTCATTTAGTTTGATTTCCTTTGTTGTTCTTTTATGTTTGGTGTTAATCTAGGGTAAGAATCGACTATTTTTATGTAGGAATGAAAATGGAGCAACTTGAACATTGAACTAAAGATTAAAGAGGAGAAGAGAATAGGAGTCTTTCTACTGCCAATTCCCACGATCATGGGAATCAATTGTGGGAATTATAATCTGAGACCTTATGTGGGGCTTTACTAAACTTAGGGTTTTGGACTATAAAAGCATAATTAAGCCTCCAAGGTTAGAGAGGACGACACCCCTCTATGGAAAAGAGCTTTCTTAAGTGAAGAACAAATGTTTGGAGTCTTGAGGAAGGATTGATTCAAGGATTATCAACAAGATTGGGGAAAATACCCGATCAACATCAAGAATTCCAGATTTTGGAAAAGAAGAGAAGGGGTCATTTTATTAAATTTTTTATCACTTTGATCACTTCTATTCTTTGTAAAATGGTTTATTTGAATGTTGGTGATGTTATGGAGACCATGTTAGGCTGATTTAGTTTTACAAATAGTTTTTGAACTATTGTGTTAAATTCCTATTTAGTTGAATTGAATGAAAGTGTCTTTAATGATTATTGATTTTATTTCTATCTTGTAATAAATCAAGAGAGTGAGTAAGATAAATTTGTGTAGGATTGTACAACGAGAGTTGGCGACCTATAGAATTACAATTATCATATTAATTGACTAGTTAGAAGAGAGATCATGGCTAGGTTAATCGATCACCTATAAAATACCTTAATACCTAGTGAAATTGGTAGAGCGATTGGATAGGTTGAGAGATCATTCAACTGATCCCATTAAATTCAATTAGGAAAAATTAATTACACCTTGAGAGAGGGAGATTAATTCATTTGGGAATCTTGGGTAAGACATAATTCAATTAATAAAATGGGAGGGAGACATAATAGGGAGAAAGTAATCTCTAGTCATTAGATTCTTGAATTTTGACTTTTCTGCATTTATGGTATTGTTCATTATTCATTATTAATCTTTTAATTTCAATTTAATTTTCTAAATTATTTTCATTAAAAGCAATTTCATTTCTTAAACAAAGTTTGATTTAGATTAAGTGGTGTCTAGGCATCAATCCTTGTAAGATCAATATCCGCTTTTAAGCTGCAAGTCACGACCTGTACACTTATAGTTTTTGAGCATAAAATGAGTAAATTGTTTTTACCATCAACAAGTTTTTGGTGCCATTGCCAAGGATTGATTTTTTTAGCATCTTGTTTAATGTAGATTACTTTGAGTTAAGAGTTTTGATACTTCTTATGTATTTACATGTGCATGAATGGAAGGAGTACATGAAGATCGAAAGAAGCGATAGAAGACGAATTTCTTGATATTAAGAAGTAAGAAAGAGAAAAGGGGCAAAACTTATAAATTTTTCAAATCAAGATATGGCTAAAGAAGGAGAGCAAGGAGGACTAGAGTGAACTCTGATGGATTTCATTAGGCCAGGGTTTAGCCCTCAATGAGTGGCGAGGCCGGTGGTTCAAACAAAGAACCTCAAGATAAAGCCAACACT
Organism: Erythroxylum rotundifolium; assembly: GCA_027563915.1. Taxonomy (NCBI): domain Eukaryota; kingdom Viridiplantae; phylum Streptophyta; class Magnoliopsida; order Malpighiales; family Erythroxylaceae; genus Erythroxylum; species Erythroxylum rotundifolium. The sequence continues at coordinate 866 of JAOSBO010004722.1, read as the reverse complement.
CCTCAATATTTTAGAGAATAGTGTGCAGTTCTACGGGCTATCTAATAAGGATCCAAATGCCCACATCGCAAAATTTTTGGAAATCTATGACATTTTTTTATTCAATGAAATGTCTAACAATGCAGTGAAGTTGAGGTTATTTTCTTTTATGCTGAAAGATAGGGAAAAGGCGTGGTATAACTCATTGAATGTGGCACAGATTACCATGTGGGAGTAGCTTACCCAGGCCTTCCTTGCTAAGTATTTTCCATTGATGAAGAAGATGAGGATAATCAAGGAGATCACGAATTTCCAGCAGAACAATGAAGAATCTCTCTATGAAGCTTAAGAGAGATTTAAAGAACTACAGAGAAGCTGTCCACATCATAACCTTCCGAGGGAGTTCCTACTTCAGACATGCTACAAAGAGTGAATCTGAGCATGAGGGGAACCATCGATGCAGCAGTCAGAGGTTCACTGATAAGGAAAACTATGGAAGCAGCTGATGATCTGTTAGAGGAGTTGGCAAGCAATAACTACATGTGGTCGAGCAAGAGGAGTAGATAAGGACAGAATGAGCAGAAAGTTATGATACATATTGACTTGGTTACTACCTTGCAGGCTTAAATCACGGCTCTTACAAAACAGCTAAACAATATGCAAGGAGCATCTACCTTAGTAGTTAAGGCAATACAAGCATAATGTGAGCGGTGTAGGGAGAATAACCATAGCTCAGTGGAATGTTTTCTATTAAGAGCTGGTGGTATCGAATAGGTAAGTTACCTAGGCCAGTCACAGAAAGGTAATACCTTATTCTAACACATATAATCTGAGATGAAGAAATGGCCTGAATTTTTCGTGGACTAATAATAATGTAGGTGGCCAAT
>JAOSBO010004712.1:0-13524 GCA_027563915.1 Erythroxylum rotundifolium | reverse complement strand
ATTAAATAATTAAAAATACTCAAAGATAAAGAATGCCTTTTTATTGAATAAAATAAATTTTATACAATTAAAATTACAATCAAAATTTGTTGCAAGGGCATACATCAATATACGGGTCTTCATGAGTTTTAAGTGAACCTATAAAATATGTAAATTAGCCAAACTTAATAAAGATTTTTTATATTAAAGTAGAGCTTTTAACTATTATCATTCATTTATATAATGAATAAATCATTCGATACATATAATAGAATAATTTATTTAACAAGTTAATAATTCAAATACATAATAAATTAAATCTAATTAGTATTTATAAGATCATGGTATCTCCACTCTTGGTCTATCATCATTCAAATCACTATAATGAGAATCTGTCTCTCAACTACAACTTGAATCTAAAATGTTTAAGATAGTGGACACATAAGAAATTAAGTTTTACCAATTAAATCATCCATTTGAGAGGAGTTTAAAATGTCTTTATCAATGTGTACTTGCAAGTTTTTTAATTGAATGTATGACTTATTTGCAGCCATAAAGCTTATGGTAAAAATAACTTATTAATACTTAAATATATAACAAGAGCAAAGACATTAATTTGGTGCAATTGGTATCATATTTTTCAAGGAAAATTTGTTGGGATAATAAGTGTTGGGACAATCTTGTTATTTTGCAGATGTAATATTGCTGAAATATTAGTGGGACTTTGTCCTATATCGAAAGAATATATGGTCTTGAGCATGCATATAAGTCTAATGAGTTACTCCTCTTAGTACCAATTGGTTCTAGGATGGAACCTCATTTGAGCTTATATGTGCTCAGTTTATTTAGGCCCAAACATATAAAAATTTAACATGGTATCAAAGCAGGCTGCTCTTGGTTACTTGTCACCACCTCGTCACGATAGACTGTGGCACGTGTTAGGCCGTAAATTAGCCCACATGTGAGGGGGGGTGTTGAAATATAAGTGGGACTTTGTCCCACATCGAAAGAATATATGATCTTGAGCATGCATATAAGCCTAATAAGTTACTCCTCCTAATACCAATTGGTTTTAGGATGGAATCTTATTTGAACTTATATGTGCTCAATTTATTTAGGCCCAAATATATAAAAATTTAACAAATATAATTTCAGAAAAGTAAAGAGACTAAATTTTACTTGATTCGATAGTGTTAAAACTATCTACATCCAAGGTTCCCACTTCAGTGATAAAGATTTCACTAATGAAGAAGAAAATGAAAGAAAGATTTTACAGAGTTTGAGTGATATTTTGAATCACTTGCAAGAGTCTCCAAACTCTTCTAGTACTCACTGTAAGTACTCTAGCACACTCCCAAAATCCTTTTCTTTTCACTCTTGATCTTACTCTCAAATATTGAATACTGTGAATGTAAAAATGCAAAAAACTGTTGGAAATATGAAGTTTCTATCCCTCTACTGCGTCTGATGCTTTTGTTTCTCTTATAGCTGAAGACGATGGCTTTCTGATGAGTTGCTTGAATAAGACATTGATTATGAGCCTCCCACGTGACTCTTTCTAATGTATCTTCTTTGCTGTGCGTATTGGGTTATAGTTGCTGCGTTTTGCTGTCTTCTGATCATGTTATACGACAATGTATTAGGATTATTCTGACTTGTACGAAAATGACTATGTTCTATATTCAGAGACTTGAGAGTTTATTCACGTGTTAGTCACTTAGCTATATTTCTTGTCTTCAGCTGAGAGAACATTTGAGAACGCTTTTCCCTCTTCTTTCTTCAACACTTCAGACACCATCATGTTTCTTCTTTGATTCTTCAATTTCCTTCTATATTAGTTGCATATGAGTGAGGATTGTTGGAGTATATGTGATCTCCATCACAATAAGTAAACTAATCATCATATATCTAACAGCTTTGTACAGTTTGTGTTTACATAGAAAAGAAAATTGCACTTTGTGGCTAAGTGTTAGGTTCATTATTATGCATGCTTAGGTTCAAAGCAAGAATAGTGTTAATCATTGGGAACATTAATGTGAGTTCTAATTGTAAAATTAAGGGTAATATAAATATAAATATATGGGGAGCTAACAAATTTCTAAATAAAAAGAAAGGAAATTTAATTAAGATGTGTTAAAAAGTTGTTAATACCTTAGATTAATAATAGAGATTGTTTCTATCACTCTTTTATTAGTAAATTAACTTTTCATAAATTAGTCAAAATATTCACAAAAATTAAAACAAGGAAAATAAGTGGAAAAAGAATTGCTATAAAACAAGAATTAACAAAAAGATATATGGTAAACTCTAAACTGTAATGTACTGTGTTTTAGTTTTGGAAGAGTAAACTGTTGAAACTTTACATAGATACTGTCTCTGACTTTTTGTATCTGTCTCTTCTGATAGAAAAATTAAAAGCAAAATGAGGAAATCATGAAATTGAAAGAAAAGGCCTAAAGTAATGATTGAAGAATATATTCTCAACAAATATTCTTTCCTAAAATGGCCCTGAAAAATATATTTTTTTACTAAAAATTAACTTCTCATTAAGATATTATTATTATTGTTGCTCTTAAGTAATTTATTATTATCATATGAGCTTTATTTAATTGTGAAACTTAAAAAGAAGTGTAAATGGATGCCAACAAATTTAAGGGTAGATGCATAGGAAATTCCTTGTTTTTAGCCATCCTTATTCTGAATATTTGTTATTTAACAACTTGCAATTTGATCGTAGAATAATCATATTTCGTAATCCACGAAATTTTTAATTATTACCTTTCTATTATATATTAAAGGGTTAATTAAAAAATATTTTAAAAAGAATAATACAACTGCATATTCATAATCTTAGGCAGCGTTTGGATCAGCGGTGCGGTGGGGATAAGTACTTATCTACCGTAGTTTTCAAACGCAATCTCACGTTTGAATTTGTGGCCGACAACCATAGGTTAGAGAAAACTGTGGTTCCACCGCAGAAATAGATAAGCAGAAAGGGGCTGTGGTAGAAAACTGCTTATGTGATAGAAATTTTACCTTCCAATAATAACCTCATGATATTTTAGTATTTTCCATTATACCCTTAATTAATACAAGGAAGTTTTTGACAATAATATTTAAGTAAGATGAAATATTTTATTTAATTAATTAATTTTATTTATATTTTCTTATTTAATTTAATAATTTAATTTTTATAATTTGAATTTATATGACTAATATTGTATTTTTTGAAATATTTACATTTTATTTATATTTTCTTATTTTAATTTAATATTTTATTATTTATAATTTTAAATTTATAGGACTAATAATATATTTTTTAATTATTTATACATCAATTAATAGTTTATTAAATCAATTGGCTTTTTAGTCATTTTATTTCTTTTCAACAATCATAACCGTACTTGCTAAACACTTATTTTTTATTTCAGTAGGTTGATTTCAGCAGGTTATCAACCGCCACTGCTCCCCCAAACTAAGCCTTAATTGATAAAATAAATTAAACAAAGAGAAAACTATAAATACACGAAAAATGAAATGAATTAGCCACGTTCTTTAACACTAATTAAGAAAAGATTCATTCACAATTAGTAAATATAGATTGTCATTAATATTATAAATAGTAAAAAATACATGGTGAGAAATTAGTCGATAGTGTTTTTCATTAATTATAAATAAAAAAGTCTTTTTTATAACATAATTTTATTTAATAATAATAATAGTCACTAATAAGCTTCAATAAATGAAAAGAACTTTGTTTTACAATAAAGGAAAATATTTCTTGGGTGGTCAACATTAAACATGTTCGATAATTAGATTAGGATTAAGGTTGACAATATTGACTTAGCCCAAAGTTAGTGAGTTAAACATGAGTTGATTGAGTTTTGAGTTGGACTGAGACTTGATGAACCAATCCAAAAGCTCGAAGGATTGATCCCATATTACCAAAACAATATCGTTTTGGTATACATTGACTAAAATAATATTGTTTTGGTTTATAAATTTAAAATTTTTAAAAATAAAATAATATTGTTTTATTATAACTCAAATTCATTTAAATTTTAGACAGAACTTGTGCTCTTGGCTGTTAGACTAATTCTGTTAAGAGTTAGCCATAGTTAGTTACTTGTTATTAATAGTCAATCATTATGGTTAGTTAGTTAACCAAGAATAGAGTGTGAGTTAGAAAGTTGGTTGAGAAAATGAAAGAATAATCCAAGAGGTAACCATGTTGTTGCATCTTTGCCACGCCAAAAAAGCTGAATTAGATGCTGCAGGGAGAGGAATCGTGCCATCAACAAACTGAAGTTTGTTTTTAGAAAGAAGTGTCATAGACATCGCACGATGCCACTAATGAAAATTATTTCCATTCAAAACTGAAGACACTAAGACCAGAGTTTGAGATTCATTGGCAGAAAAATAATAAGGTGATGTCATGTGTTCCTCAAGTTTTGATACGGACGAACCAATATTTCAGGCATTGTTTGCCATTGAATTACAAAATTAATGAAAAAAAATTGACTAATCAAATCAAAAAACAAAACAAGAAACTTATTTGGCTAGCATGAAAATGCTAGAAAACATAAAGAAATATGCAGAAAAATGAAAGAGAATAGCTTTGATACCATGACAGAAAACAAGAGAGAATAGAGCAAAAATACTGTTATAGTTAGCCATAGTTAGTTACTTGTTATTAAGAGTCAATCATTATGGTTAATTAGTTAACCAAGAATAGAGCGTTACTTAAAAAGTTATTCCACAGCTTGTAAATATTAAGGATTGATACAATGAATGACAGCCTGGATTTTAACTCTATTCTCTCTTACTTTTCTGTCATTGGCAATGAACGTTAGGTGAAACTATAACATATTGCTATTCGTAATTAGGACAAAATCTGACAAATCCAACCTGATTCAATCCAACCAACTTGCATTGCCGTTCTTAATAGTGACAAACAAACTTGCTAGATACCTGTAAACATTTCCTGAAGCAAACATCCAAAACCAAAAACAAAACTCACACAAAATTAAGAGACCCTATCATGGACGGGTCTTGCTATTGAAAGGACACCAAAAGTGGGGGTGGTCGTCACTCATACAATAAGTTAAGCTAGTAACATAAGTCTGAATGAAGGAGATGATAATGATAAAACTTGCTACGAGGAAAGCAATGAGAGCCCAAGGGCTACCAAAGTTCCTGCGAAGCCACCCAGATATGCTAGTCTTGAACTTGTTGTTATAATACTTATGAAGGCGCGCCATAACATCAGGAAAAACACCAGAATTGATAAGTACTAAATTCTCGCCAATTTCATTGAACAAATCTGCAGCCTGCTGGTCACTTCCAAGCAGATTATATATTATGCGATTTTTACGCAGTACCTCCACATCTTGAGCTTGGTCAATCAGTGTATCCATCAAATATAGATAAGAGTGATAACTTGCTGCGCAGGTCCATCAGGGGATGCTTCGTAAGCCACCAAGTTTAAGAGCAAAGACTTGGTTTCTTCATGAAGAACGATTCTTGGAAGTTTGAGAAATCCAGCAGGCAGGACTGAACAGAACTCAATGTCTGTGAAACTATCTTCCTTGCTCGGCCTGAAATGAATTCCCACTCTCTTAAGCTCCTTTGAAGCAGGATAAGAGCACAAATGGACTGGTTTTTTTGGTCGAATACGTTCCGATAGATCACACTCGTTGATGAAACAAGAACGAAAAAGGTCTAGGAGATGTATTGGTTCATTTGATTCTTTTTCTTGTTTCTTTCCAGTTGGCAGGATCTTTTCTATCCACGATTCATGTCGATCATCAAGTCCGCGAACTTCGTGCATGAAATGTTCTATCAGTACATTGGCTTCGCTTTCGCCGAATCTTAAGCTCATTAGTTCCTTGAGAACTTGGTAAGGTAGTTGGTTCTCCAACATAAACAAGTCCCTCAGCACAAAACGTGCAATTCTTGTATCTAAACCCTTTATGGAATTTAACAAAAACTGAATTATGAAACATCCATCAAGAACCATCATCTGAGTGAATGTCTCGTCGTCAAACTTTCTTGTCGCCTGCTTGGGATAGCATCCTCGGACACGTCTAGCAACCGCAGTTAACTTGTTACGCACCTGCCCAACTGGTTCCTGACTTTCTTCAAATACTTGCCTGCCAGATGAATCTTGAGCTTCTCCATATACTTAAGCTTACGCTTCCCGTGGTGATAAGGGCCAATGGAAACTGCAACTGGGTCATAACACTTGTCCTTCTTGCTAGCTTCCTTCTCTCGAAGAATATGTGGAACCCTGTGAATCATAACTGGTTTCTGCTTATTAGGTACGGAATCTTCTTTTTCTGTTTCTTCTTCGATTGATCTCCAAAACTCATCTAGGCTATGATCCACCGATAAAGATAAGCTATCTTCTTCTTGGATCCGAATCCTCAGCATTTCAGATTCAAATTGGCTTTCTACAGGTAACTGCTCAGCGCTATCGAATGCCGCCATTGCTGATTAGACCACAAGGTAATTAAACTAGACTACTTTTCCTGTAAAATGCACATAATGGATCTGTGAATTTATAGTGACAGCAAGGAGTCGCCATTAAATCCTGCGACAATAATGTACCTCCTACAGGGGACATGTACCTGTCAAAGTTGACTTGACTTTAACTATGATTAAGTAAATTTAAAAATTTGTTATTGTAAAAAAATAAGAATATTGATATCAAAATAATCATTTTCTTAAGAACTTACTTTCACTTTTAAATTAAGGAGACATAAGTAGAATTTAAATTCTACCAACCATTCCAGATAAAATCATTAGCAGGATTCAAGTTGCTCCGGAACATAGCGAAGTACTCAATGTACAGTCTTCAACTAGTGTTATCTCCATACAAATTCCAACCATAGTTGTTGCTGAAATAAGATGCAGATGCCATAATTGCAGGCCCTCAGATTTGATAATTCACTGAAATCATGAAGCTTTGTTAAGCATGATAATTCAAAGTATTCCAACTGAAGGAAGTCGCATGTTCATACAGTCCCGGGTGAAAACTTAGATTCTAGATTGACCGCAAAAATAATGCTCATGAAACTTTTAATTCGCAGCCATTGGAAGTGATTATCTACTTTTTCTATTTTATTTATCATTTTATGCTGTTTGATGATCACTAGATGGAAAATTAAATTCATTGACAGGGTGATACCAAAATCTTTTCTTCTTCCTTGCACAGCCTCAAGGCAATATAAGCTAAAAGATAACGGCCTCGGAGAGAAATTTGTACAGATTTTTTTTTTTTTCAGAAACTGAAATTTTTTATGAGAATCGACAAGATTAAAGTCCTAAAGAATGAAATACATATAGTCTACGCAATGGATAATGTTATGCTCACTGAGAACAAATACATGAAACAGTCAACCTTTAAACTACTTTTTTATTTTTGTTTTTATTTTTGGGTGCATATAACAAGCCTCATAAATATTTAGAAATGATAAAAAGTTTCAAGCGTAAGTCGAATTTAACGATCTACATTGACTGCACTTCGGACATAGTACAAGCTTTTAAAAAAATTTGAATTTATACACTCCTTTTGAAAAAAACCATTGAGTTGTTGGATATTTTAAAACATTTCAAATTTCATGCTGAGTTCAAACTTAGGTTTTATAGTCCAGCCCAAGCACGAATCTTGAATTTCCTCTACATATAAAATGACATTGTTTTCAAAAGATTTCCGTGTTTAAACTATTTCGATCAGTCTTAAGGATGGAAGAATTCCAATTTAGCTTGATTTTTATTAAATTATTTATGTATGATCAAATTATGAGTCGTAAAATTCGATCAACTTGAGCTATATGATTTTCACCCAATTTGACTCTGAACCGAGTCAGGAATCAAATTTTTTTGAGTTAGATTCGGGTAACAAGCTACCCAAACCTAGCCGACCGGTTACCAATCCTATAAATATCAATCCTCCTAATCTTAATCTAGTTGTCGTGTGGCGCAGAGAGCATACACTAAAAGTCGAAAACATGGTGTACAAAAGTAAATGCGATTGTCTAGAAAATTATTAGGACGAGACTTCTTCTGACATGACAACTTTTTATAACGATAGGTTTACATTGACGTCAAAATTTAAGTCATGTACGTTTCTGAAACACCAAAAGGTGTTACGCAGCTTTCTGTTGGAAATTTTTTTCGTTGAATTAGAATTAAATTGAAGCGATAAGATTCATCTACCTAACGACAGAAATAGGTTCATCCTGAATTAGCAAAAACTAAAGCTTGTTCAGAAGGCCAAGTTGCTCTATCATAGACTTTACGACTAAACAGTCTTAATTAATTGAGTACATAATATAATAAATCTATGCAAATTTCAAGCTCAAAAGATTTTTACTTGAGGAGATATATTAACGAATATATAAAATCAATTAAATTTACTTCACACAATAGCCTAACTTATGAAAAATGAAACCAGTTAAAAGGTTGTCCTCCGTAGCTACAATACTTGCAATGCTCACAAGCATTGCCAAATGAATTTGGGATTGATCGGAAGACTGTATCACTGCCATTTCACTCTTATCTCTCTTGGGCAGATTTGGAAACTTTTCTGGTGTATTATAGCCGTAAGGTGTATTCTTTTTATGAAACTATGTATTTCTTTTTTAATTTATGATTGCTGCAATTTTAAAAGTGAAAAGAATCTTTCTCTCTGAAGAGAAAAACATTACGATACCAACTTGACAAAGCTTGTGACCAAACTATTCATTAACCTTAAGTTTAATAGTGGCTTAAGATTGTTCAGTAACAATGTTCGTATTGTATTGATCCAGAACTGTTAAGACCACCTGGTAATGCCAACTTCACGAAGTTTTGAAGCGTTCAACCATTTTTAAACACTTCATCAGTACGTCGTCTACCTTAGAACATTTCTAGCACAAAGATTTCATAGCTGTACACATCTCCATCTTTTGATTCTTCTCCTCCCATTCAGTTGCAGACGTGCAAATGAAGAGAGAATGGTGCTAGTATAAAGATTCATTTGGCTTGAACTATGAAGATTGAGCACTTTCTTTCGATCTTTTTTTCAACTTGCGAATATTGAAGCTATGACTGTCTTCTTTTATTATGTGACTGCCAAAGGACGTACGAGGTGGGACTCAACCTGGCGAAGACTAAAGGAGAAGTCATCGCTGAGGGTTGAATGACAAGACACCACAATAAACGAAAAGTTTCGATTCGCAAATTATTTTTACTAGTGACGTGAGAACTGAGAACCACTCTATTAAATTGATAAGAATATATAATAAATGCTATTTATAAATTTAATAAATTATATTTTTTAATCTTTTATTATTATATAACTGATGATAAGAATATTTAATAAATGTTATTTATACTTATTTATAATAAAAAAACGTGTCTGACTTATTTTTTAAATATTTTTATACATAAATTGAGTAATTGATGAATTATTCAATACTTGTCACTATATTTATTTGTATTGGTTAGATTGAGTACAATTAAAATTTAAATTAAGTTTTTTAATAGTCTTAAATTTGTATTCAAAATAAAAGCAAAACATACTTGATATAAATATTATATGTTGATCAATCAAATAATATTGAGACGGTGATGTAAATCAATTCTTAAAATTGATTCAAACTAATAAAATCTTACTCAGATAAATAATTTAAGATAATTATAGAAAATATAATTTAAACTTATGCATGCTTATTAAACACTTGTTAACCAACGAATTTCAATAATTTATCAATTAAACAATAATAACGTAATAAGATTGTGTGACGTATAAATGTTGTAGTCTTTTATAGTGAGACAAAGGAACATATTAAACTTTTAAATATTATCAACTTTTATTAAAAAATCTTCAAAAGTAAATATAATTGGAGATTAATAATCTTGATTGATAAAATAAATTGAACAAAGAGAAAACTATAAATACACGAAAAATGAAATAAATGTGGTAAGAAATTAGTTGATATTTATAAAATAATTTTTATCTAATAATAAGTTCAGAATGACTTAATTTTATAGACCAAGAATGTGAAACCCACTTCCAATCACGTACTAACTAGTTTGCAATGAGTGCTAAAGCATGTATCACCAGAGTAGTGTAATCTAAGATTTTATGACTTTTACAAAAATTCAAGTTGTGAGTTTTAAATATACTTCTAAACTTTTAAGCAATAACTGAAACAAAAGGAATGCAATGGAGAATAGTTGACTAACCTGGTTCTAGATCCCGGCACTAACTAATAAAACAGCAGAACAGCGGCTGAACAGTTTAAGCCAAATGAATCTTTACACTGGTAGCATTCTCTCTTCTTTTGCAAATTCAAGAGTGGCATAACCGACTAGCCTTTTGGAATTTTTAATTCCTGAAATGATTCGATTTCCGTCTGCAACTGGTATGGTATCACATGCAGTTGTTGGCATACACGATTCACGTCCTTAAACATAAATTGATTCTAAGGTTTCGGAGGTTAGAATTATTTTTAGGAGTCTAGTTCTTTAATTTCTTATTAAATTAATTTTTATATACAATGATGAATAGTTATATAAAAAATGAATGATATATATATATATATATATATATATATATCAAGAGATAAGGTTCACCTTCCAAACGGGAGAAACATGTTGATGTGAAAGATGAAAAGAACAATTTTCTGTTTATATATTGGAGTTGACTTGACTTTAATTAAGAAAAATAATTGTGAAAAGTTTGTATTCTTTTATCAAAAATCAAAATTTTGTTTTTAAAAATTAAAATAACTATATTGATTAAAATTTTTTTTTGAGAATCTATGAGACATAATTAAAATATGAAAAAGAATTGGTTCAATTATCAATCAATTCTTAAACAACTTTTTATTGAACAAGTAGTTTATCAACTGTTTAGATGTAGTTGATTGATGCTGGGGAGAAGGTGGCCCATTAAAAACAGAAACGGCGTGAGATTACAAAGCAGGTAGATAGAGCTTTACTAGAAAATCCTGTGTCATAAGACGACTTCTTCATCTACTCTTCCATGTCTGCTGTGTATTACAGGCTCTGCATTAAACCGAAATGCTTCTTTGGTCTTCCTTTATGTATTTGTGATTTCTGAAAACAAGACAACGAATATGTTAGATATAGAGATTAGAATGTTCATATGAGTTATGCCAACTTTCCCTTTAATTTTGGAGTCAACCTTGTGACTTGTTGATAAGCAGGACCTCGATGCTCTCATTAAGTACTGATAGGTGAGATGGAGGGCCCTGATGCACTTTATGAATCTTTCCCCATCATCTTAGCTTTGTTCATAATGTGCTTAGCAGCTTAGGTATCCTTGTACTCAGTTTATGTCTACCTCTCTGTTTTTCTTGTACAAACTATTTATTACTGATACCACATTATCGTTAGTATCAATTCGGGGGCTTCAATGAGCCAAGAGTGCAATGCCAGAGAAGCATGTGTAGGTGTGAGATGAATGCTGAGTCTTATTTCTTTGACCGTCGCCCACAGTAAACAGTTAAGAAGCCCTAAAACTCAAATTATACTTGTCAAGAAATTTAGAGAAAACACGTAAACAATTTTATAAGTTCATAACACATGATTATCAAGAATAGGCAGTACAGCCAGGATGGTACATCCTTCAACTGGGTGTATGGTTGCAAGAACTCTTGCAGGAGCTCCGATTGTAGTTAATTGATCCCTTGATCGATATCTCAGCTCTGATCGAAGCATCATAGGAAATGAATTGTCTGCACAGGCATGGATATGTATAGTGCATAACACGAGCCCTCGTTACGCACCAGGATCAGATGTGAAAGGGAACAAACGAATAAAACATGAAAAATACTTGATTTCACGTCTATAACTTCCAATGAGATTTTCAAAGCTAAAATAAGCTTGTTTTCTCGACAACTTTCACAAGGTTGATTATTAGAACCTTGTTAAAATCTCTATAAAGCTTTCTTAATGCGTGAACCTTTTCACGGATCAGAGAATCCGTATGTTTACGATTTGCTTGGGCAGCTATAAGAGACCTTACCCTTATATATGTATATAACATTCACATCGAGATTCCCCAACACAAGCCCATTACAAGTCCGTTCTATACTGATCATGATCCATTTTCTTCAATGAACTTCATCCCATTAACTCACCCTTGATTAGGATACTTTATTTATTTATTTTTATCCAGATCAAATTTGATTCACTCAACCATAAATTTGTTAAAACCAACAAAATTGTAATTAATTATTGTCCAACCTTAGGAAAAATTTCTACCATTTTTCCCTTTAGATAATTATTAATTATAGTAATTGTAATAATTATAAATTCAGTATAAAAACAGTTAAGCCAAATCATTGTATAGGTCGACCAAGTTTAAAAAATTATTTGATCCAAAGATAATAAAAGTCAGTCATTTTGTCCTGTAAGGATTTCGATACCGAAAAATATCAAATGCATGTGTTATATGTGATATAAATCCAATATAATCACACATATCTAGTACCTTACTAACAAAAATGAGAAAATATAATGTGGCAAACTAGGATGATATCTGCATGATCTAAAACGTATCATCTTTCCATTTGTAGGTCTCCATTTCTCTATACTTTAAGCTAAATCACATTAGAAAATTTGTTTTCCCTCACTGAATATTGCTAAATAACATTAGGGAAAACCTAATTTATCTCACCAAATGCTAAACCGCATTAGAGTTATGGGACTAAACACTTATATCCCCTATATCATGTCAAATCCACTATGTCATGTCAAATCCATAGTTTCACATATAAAACTGTATGTCTTCTAATGATATAAGCTCAAGGTCAATTTGTATATATATGCCCAATGACCTTGTAAAATGCTTAAGATCAACATAAATATTAAGACTTTCATCTGTATTATGACAATATATAACAACATGTATGATTGAGAGCAAATTACTGATCATCTTTATTAAGAATACATATTGTCATAATACTTAAAATATATACAAATGTACAAAGACAAATATAGTGATCCCTAACTATTAAGGAATTTAATATACCCATACTGTATACATGTCTCTCAGGTGCATGTGAGTGAAGTCCTTTAGTCAAAGGATCAACAAGCATATTCTCGGTCCTCAAATGCTCCGCCTCAATGCCACATTTCTATATCAATTTCTTTATGATCATATACTTACCCTCCAAATGCTTAGACCCTCTGATCATCTTTCTGATGTTACCAATATAACTGAATGAGTCTAGCCACTAAATTAACCATAAACAATTCAGAAATCAAATTCTTGAGTCAATCGCCTGTGAATTAGCCCCATAGTATACCATAAATTTGACATACATATTTGAGAAAGTCACTAGTATCTGCTTGACACTCTTTCATGATACTGCACCATCTGCTAGTTTAAAGATATATCATGACGTGGACTTTCTGTTATTTGTAAACATAGCAAAGTTTGAATTGGTAGAGCCTATTAGATCCATTTTCTAAATGTCAACATATAATCCTTAATGTTCTTTAGATATCTCAACACCTATTTAACTG
>JAOSBO010004694.1:0-13525 GCA_027563915.1 Erythroxylum rotundifolium | reverse complement strand
CTGATGTGCTCCACTGCAACGTCACCTTTCTGAATCAGTTCCTTTATGGTCAAATACTTGACCTCTAGATGCTTAGAACCTATGATATTCTTATTGTTGTTGCTAAAAACACTGCAGCAAGGTTATCACAGTACAACTGTATATGTCTAGTAATCAAATCCACTATAGATAACTCAGAAATCATGTTTCTAAGCCAAACTGCCTGGGTAGCAGCACCATAACATGCAACAAACTCTATATGCATGATTGAGGAAGTGACTAGTGTCTGCTTGACACTTTTCCATGATACAGCACCATCTGGTAATATAGAAATGTATCCTGATGTGGACTTTAGGTCATCTGGACACATGGCAAAGTCTGAGTCCGTATACCCTGTGAGGTTTAAATTATCGACTCTCGTATATGTCAACATATAATCCTTGGTACCTTTAAGATATCTCATCACTCGTTTGACTGCAATCCGATGACCGATACTTGGATTAGCTAGATATCGACCTAGCAGTCCAACAGCAAATGCAATGTTCGGTCTATTACACACCTGGGCATACATCAAGCTACCGACAGCACTAGAATATGGAACATTCTTCATAGCCTCTGTTTCAACATCATTCTTTGGACATTGTTCCAAAGTTAATCTCTCTTCATGAGAGATGGATGCTACAACAAGTCTATATTCAGCCATATTAAACCTTTACAATACCCGCTCAGTGTATGCTCTTTGTGAGAGACTAAGTATGTGTTGAGATCTGTCCCAGTGAATCTGTATATCGAGGACAAAAGATGCTTCACCTAAATCCTTCATGTTGAAATATCTAGCCAATAGTTGCTTAACTTCATGCAATATGGTCAGATCATTTGACGCTAGCAAGATGTCATCGACGTATAAAAGTAAGAAGATGATTTTGCTCCCCCTGATCTTATGGTATAAGCATTTTTGGACTGTTTTTAACAAAGTTGAACAAGGCTAATAGCTCATCAAACTTTAGGTATCATTGTCTGGAAGCTTGCTTCAAACCATAGATTGATTTATTCAACTTGCATACTTTGTCAGCTGCATCTTGATCTTGAAAACCTTCAGACTATTCTATATAGACCTCTTCATAAAGGTTGCCGTTCAAGAAGGTGGTCTTTACATCCATATGCTGTAGCCTCATATCATAATAGGCCACAAGAGAGAAGGTGACATTAAAGTCAATTCCTTCTCTCTGAGTGAACCCTCTGGTAACTAGATATGCCTTAAACCACTCAACTTGACCCTGTGCGTCCTTCTTGGTTTTGAACAGCCATTTGCAGCTTATAGGTTTGCAATGTTGAGGTAAATCAACAAGCTCCCATACCTTATTATACCTCATAGCTTGTACCTTGTCCTTCATTGCTTCCCACCAGTTATCTGCATGGGGACCAGAAACGGCTTCTGTAAAAGTAACTGGATCCTTTACATGTCCGATATCATAGTCTTGTTCACCCAAATAGACTATGTAATCTGATGAGATAGCAGGTCGCCTCTCTCTGGTGGATCTGCGCAATTACACAGGCTCCTGTTCCTCAGAAACCTCCCCCTCAACAGGTGTAGGTTCCTGTGCCTGTGTTGGCAGAGCATTGGGGCTCAGGTCCATCGGAGCTGACTGTATGAGAGGTTGATACAATATGGTAGTTGTATCAGTCCTGCTAGCTTCTAAAGGTTGTGAAGGTCCTCCCTCATCATAGACATCAAATTCTAGGAACTTTGCCATCTGTGATTCTATAATCCTGGCTCCTCCCTCTCTACAATAGAATCTGTAGCCCTTAGAGTGGTCGGCGTAACCTATAAAATAGCAACAAGTTAAACGAGGTTTTATTTTTATAAGGATTATATAATCTTACCTCAGCAGGGCAACCCCACATACGAAAGTGTGCAAGACTTGGTTTTCTCCCAACGCAAAGCTCAAAAGGCATCTTTGACATTGACTTGCTTGGGACTTTATTTAAAAAGTATAATGTCGTCTTTATGGCTGCACCCCATAAGTACTTAGGTAGGTTAGTCCTACTCTGCAACAACCTCATCATGTATTTTAGGGTGCGATTCTGCTTTTTGGCCACACCATTTTGCTAAGGACTACCTGACATAGTGAACTGGGCCACTATTCCAACTAACTTTAAATACCTGGCAAACGGACCCTTTTGTTGTCCTGTAACCCTATGTCTACCATAGTATTCCCCTCTTCTATCAGATCTGACAACCTTTATTGATCTTCCTAATTGGTTCTCAACTTCAGTTTTGAAGATCTTAAATTTATCAAGAACTTTAGACTTCTCCTTAAGCAAGAACATATATCTATATCGAAAATAATCATCTATAAATATCAGAAAATATCTTGCATTGCACATTGCTACAGTATAGGGACCACTAACATCTGTATATATGAGATCTAACAAGCCCTAAGCACGAGTTGACCCTTTCTTCTTTATCTTGGTCAACTTCCCTCTACAACATTCGATACATGTTTCCAGGTCACTAAAGTCTAGAGTTGGGAAAATGTTGTCCTTTATTAGTCTCTTAACCCTTTCCCTAGAAATGTGGCCAAGACGTTTATGCCACAACATGTACGATGTGTCCTTTATGGAGGTCCTCTTTTGAGTAACAGGTTCAGCAACATATGAAGAAGCATACATATCATTAGGAGCGAGACACACACTGTAAAGACCGTAGGATAAGAAGGCTGTACCGATATGTCTTGTATTGATAGAAATATTTACAACCGAACTATCAAATACAAAACGATAACCTTCTTTGTCCAAAATTGATACAGATATCATATTCTACCTAAAAGACAGTATATAAAAAGTGTCTCATAGGTATAAAATGAACCCCGTATCGAGGTTTAACCCTATGTCTCCTACGTATGATACATTAACCTCCTCATTGTTACCGACCATTAGTTTCTGCTCCCCCTTTCACGACCTTCTACTGGAGATGACCCCCTGCATAATGGAAGCAATATGGTTAGAAGCCCCATTGTCTAACCACCATGAACTTGATGTAGTTATAGCAACATTGGATTCATGAATCATGTAGGCCGAGGGGTTACCTGACATATCCTGTTTGACCTTTCAAAGTTTGTACTTCTAGCAGTCAGACTTCCTATGCCGCTTCTTCTTACAGAAGAAGCACCTCATGTTCTTAAGGTCATGTGGCCCCTTTGCAATGCTAGATTGTCCAGTTTGAATTTGAGGAGAGGGTTTAGTAGACTTACCTTTTCCTTTGCCTTTAGATTTCTGGGGTTTTACCTTTCCCTTGCCTTTAACTGATGCATATAAAGTTGTATGAGGAGATCTTGTCAGCTTTTCCTCTGTTGCAACGCACCGGGAAATTAAGGCATTAATGTCCCAGGTCTCATTCAGTGAGATGTAAGTTGTAACTAACAAATCGAATTCATCTGGAAGAGAATATAGTGCCAAATGCACTATCAAGTCATCACCAATCGGAATATCCAGTGCCTTCAGTTTGGTCTAAAGATCCACCATTCAAATGATGCAGTCTCTGACGCCTCCTTCCCCAGTATACCTCATGGAAAAAGCTCTTTAACTAAGTGATAAGTTGTCAAACTACCAAAAATAAAAATATATTTCCAACTCTCCAAAAACTAGGTAGCTAGTGGTGAATCGGGTCAAAAACATAGAGAATTAGTGCAGAGTTACTCAAATGCTCAGAAGATAACAAATTAAGGGATTGAAATTGCAGAAGATGTAACTGAAATTAAAAGAAACGCAAAAATTAAAGGAAAGCTATAGTGACATATACGACGTGAGCATGTGGTATTGGCATAAAACAAATCTAGACAGCAAATAACGAAATAAAATGAGACTAAAATGCAATATATGAAGACCTAGCCAAGATACTCTTCAATTCAGCATGAAAATTTGGTCAGTGACATCATAAGATAAATTAGACAATTCAGATAGACAAAGTTATAGCTAAAGGTGACGCACTTATTGACCAATCTTTTCTTACTTCATCGATAACCCCGGGAAATGCCCTAACAAGTTACTTCCCTAATCTAAAGATAACCCCCGGGAAATGCCCTGACAAGATTAATCTCTAGTTGTCCTAACCAATAAAATTGGAAATGCCAGAATTTATTAAGTCAGATTACTTAATTCCATCAATTTTATCACCAACATACATCGTTTGCTAGATAAAACCAATTCGCTATTCTGATAGAATAATATCCATGATAATACCATCCTATTCAGCAGTTTATCACTTAATCAATCATATAACTCAGGACATTGCATAATAAATTAAGTAATAATAAATCTGGTTCAAGCATAGGAATTAAATAAATATCTGAATTGCATAAACAAATAAAAACATAGTCTCACAAATCATCCATGCCTGAATATCCAAGCACCCTGACTAGAAAAGGGTTTAGTTATTCATAGCTAACCTAAGAACACAAGAAAATAACATGAAAACTGAAATCATAATGATGGCTGGCTACTAACTACCGAAAAAAAGAGGAAGGATATTCAAAAGTAAAGCTAAAAGTTGTCAGAGGTGAAAAGAGTGTAAAAAGGTTGAAAGATGTGTAAAAGGTTTGATTTCCTTATGCCATAAGGATTTTATAGTCTCCCATTTGTAACCCTAGCCACCATTGATAGAAGTTTCCTAGTTCGTCTTCAATTTGGACTCTTCATTATGGCTTCCCAGGTGATGTCCGGCGTCTTCAACGATCCAACCCAAAATAGATGACGATTGGGCTTTAAAATTCGTCCATAAATTCGGCCCAGTTCTTGCCTGACACGACATGAGCATGTCGTATCTATTTCTAGCATGGAACTTCTCCAAAACAGCCCAAATCCCTTGCATTATGATTCGAATCCCCTTTTTGGTCTCCTGCACACATAACAAACATAAAAGCACAAAAAAGTACACAAATGATAAACAAACACATGAAAAATGAATGCAAACTATCCTATAAACTGTGTATGAAATGTAACCTATCACTAAGGCCATCTTTTCAGCATTAGAGGAGATCTTGTACCTTTGGGAGATACTATCCATGAACTCCTTTGCACTATGGTATCTGCAAGTCCACTTAGCAGGTGTGTTGGGACCGATCTCTTAATGGTCAAATAGCACAACTTATTTGACCTTTCCTAAGTCACCATTGCTGCTTTCTCCACCTCAGTGCTAGTTTCTATGAGTGGAGGAGAATGCTCAATATGCATTGCCAGGCTAATGTCCGCTATCTCCAGTATGAGCTCCACGTCCTCTAACCATTTCTTGTAGTTGAAACTAGTTAAGGTCTCAATGGTGACAGCATTGTTATTAACTAAGAAGGTGACTGCAAAATAATAAAGACAATGTCTATATTAGTAAAAATGCAGGACAACAGCGATACAATTAAAAGTATCTATACCAAGAATATAATCACACATATTATGAAAAAACCTTGGAGCTGAATACATAACATATGCAATCAAACACTCGCATAAAAGCGATCAAAGTACAAATCATTAACTCTCATGAGACTACCACCTTTGGGTGAATAGACTACTCAAGTAATGATCTTCCTCCATCAAATGCTTTTATGCACATCTCAAAATGTTATGCAAGGCCAACAACTTTGGCAAGAATAGCCAAACATAAAATCAAAGATGTCCTCAAACATGAAAGAGAACAATCCAAAATACTGACTTGAAAGACGACTTTGGTGATTACAGTCGCATCGGTATCTGAGGAAGTCTACTATCACAAGACACACTACTTTATGTCATCCTCGCAGTCTATATGGGCATAGCGAGTGTGAAAATTGGTCATAAATGCAAAACCAGATGCACAATCAAATAATCACACATGTAAACTAAAAACATTGCCTTCAAACTTTATTTGAGATTTTTATTTAAAAATTCTCAGTCAGAGTGTCCATCGTACTTTACTGAATATAGAGCCAGTCACATGAGACATTTTAAATGTCTCTCTTATGTGCCATTCGATGTACAAAAATGCACTCAAAATTAGCCATAAAAAGGCTTTAAAACGTTTTCTGGAATTCAATTACCAATGTAATAAATCCAGAAAAATTTAAAAATCATCTTAAAAAATTCCCAAACCTGAAAATCAACCCAAAAATTCCCGGGATAGCTTCATGGGAATTTTCAAAATTTTTTAAGGGTTACTGTGCACGACCGTACGGTTGATATCAACATGACGTCAGCCGCCGACGTAACCTGCCAAGTTGGTGCGCATGGCAAGGCGGGCGCGTGTGCTACATGCGTAGGTGCCGACGTGCTCCAGAAGCTTCTGGCCTGTGTGCGGCACGCGCCCCATGTGCACAAACGCCCGGGTGGTGGCCCGACGCATGCACGATGCTCTCTGTCTCCCTTGCCGTGCAGTGCCGTTTTTTGCTCCATTTGGCCCATTTTGACCCATTTTTCGTGGCAAATAAACCTTAAACCACTTCTATGGGATTAATTGGGCCTAACAGCCAGAAAATTCACCAAAACCAGGAGAGAGATAGAAGAGAGAGATAAAAAACCAAAAATTTTCATTTTGGGCAATCCAGTCACGTAATCGCTCTGATACCACGTATAACGCGTAGAGCAGGCTTTACTACGCACCCAGGATCGTCTATGAATGTATTAAAAATGAAAAAAATTGGAATACCTGATTTTGAATCGATCTCAACTTTGGAAGCCTTTTTTTGCTATCAGATGCGCTCAAAAGCTCTTGGCTCCTTTATATAGATTGATCACTAGCTCGAGTTCTAGGCCTTTTTGTGATTTACACAGGACGCGGCGCTCTTAATCGGTCGGAGCTCTTAAATGCTCGTGAATTACATTTGCTACCATAAGAGACCCCCTATTTATATATGAACTTCCATATCGGGCTTCCCCATTACAAGGCCGATACGGTCCAGATCCATACTGAAAGGGACCTATTTTTCATCTAGACTTCGACCCATTAATTTAATCATTGATTGGGCCACCTTATTACTTTTAATTGGAACAAACTGCATTACTTAACCGGTAATTTAGTGAAAAACAAAATCATAATTAATAACTATCCATAAATAAAGAAAAGGACAAAATTGCCCTTAAGGGAAAAATTGTCCAACATAATGCCCTCTTGAAGCATCTGTTGGACCAACCTTTCAATTTCAGCATGAGGATACCGAAATGGTCTAACATTAACCGGATCAGCTCCAAACAGTAATGGGATTTAGTGCTCGAAGTTGCGAAATGGTGGCAAGCCATGAGGAGTGTTAGACATCTGGGCAAATTGCTGCAATAATTCATGTAGGGCACACGTGTGCTCACCTGAATCAGCTGGAGAAATTTTGTCCTTAGATACTTTGTCATCATCGGACAGTGCCAATTGAAAGAAAGACACAATAACACTTATGTCATCAGCTCTCCTTAGCTGACCCAAAGACATCATAGACAACTCAACATGTTTCTCCCCGTATAGCGTGACTTGGGCTCCATTGTAAGCAAGTTGCATCCACAAATTATTATAATCAAACAGTA
This sequence comes from Erythroxylum rotundifolium, assembly GCA_027563915.1. Lineage (NCBI taxonomy): Eukaryota > Viridiplantae > Streptophyta > Magnoliopsida > Malpighiales > Erythroxylaceae > Erythroxylum > Erythroxylum rotundifolium. The sequence continues at coordinate 6,013 of JAOSBO010004694.1, read as the reverse complement.
CAGGTCTTATGGTAGCAAGCCACTGTAACCCAATACTATATCTGCTCTATAGATTATAGATGGGTAAGACATAAAGATCAACAGGAAAAACATGCCCACTAATAGTCAAAGGAATTTGAGAACATAAGCCAATGCAACTCATTTACTCACCATTACCAATGGAGACTTTCATCTAGCTCGATTGTTGGACTGTTAAACTAAGAAACTGCACCATCCTGCTCTACATAAAATTGTGGGTGGATCCTCCATCCACTAAGACGACCATTGCGGAGCCATGAATAGAGCCTTGATGGCGCAGAGTAGTAGGAGTAGAATGACCTTCAAAGGCAATAAGAGATATGGTAGGAGACTCCATTGGGGTGTTCATAGGAACAGGATCCACAAAGGATCCTATTCTGCCGAGATACACTCCTCTTGATCTCCAACTATCAAGCAATGGAATAATACTTTTTTTGCAGCGGTGTCCCAGAGCAAACTTTTCATCACAATTATAACGCAATTCTTTGGACCTTCGTTCTTCCATTTCAGGAGTGGTGAGCTGTTTCACCGGAGGTCTATAAGGTAGTGCAGGAACTTTAGTAATGGTAGTACTAGTGGGAGGCACCCTCGGTGGAAATTATTATGCTAGTAAGGAGGGGTTATCATAAAAAATAGGCTTCAAACTAGGCGAAACAAGTTGCACACCCTGGTTCTTTTCCTCAACCAAGCGCACCATATCAATGGCATTATACAACGCACCCTCGGAGGAAATTATTGTGCTGGTAAGGAGGGGTTATCATAAAAAAAGGCTTCAAACTAGGAGAAACAAGTCGCACACCCTGGTTCTTTTCCTCAACCAAGCGCGCCATATTAATGGCATTATACAGTGTAGTGGGCTTGAGTAAGGAAATTTCTTTTTTTTTTTAATCTCATCAACTGAACCAGAAACAAAACAGTTCAATAGGCTTTAAGGAGATAAGCCATTCATGTTTGTAGAAAGCATCTCAAATTCCTTCATATAAGCAGTGACCATGGACTTTTGAGTAACCTTGGACAAATCGCCCTCATGGTTGACATAAGCGGAGGGACCAAAGCAGACCTCTATGATGCAAATAAATTCATCCCATGTAGTCAATTGGTGATTAGCTTGTATCCATCAAAAACACTGAAGAGCAGCTCCAGTCATATAGAAGGCAGCAATGGTGAGCTTTTGGTCCTTTGGAGTTCGATGATAAAGAAAAGATGGTTTATCTGGAAAATTTCAAGTTTCGGTAAGCGCAGCTGAGCGTGAGGAGAAGTATCAGGAGGATGGTGGGCATGGGATTGTGATGAAAAAGCAGTAGACAAAGAAGTGGGCAGTAGTGGTGGTTGGGATGACGTTAGTGACTTTTCTCCATTCGTCCCAAAGACTGCACAACACTCTCCATCGATTTCTGTAGCCACTAATGTTCTCAATAGACTTTTTTAACCCTTCATTGGTGGAGTTGACACATAATCTCCTCACCTTGGTGGCATATTGTGGCGATAGAGTCGTGTAGATTCTGGAAAGAGTTTGGACAGACTCTTCCAGTTCCTTGTATCAAGTGGTGACCCTGTCAACCATTGGACGAGTGCAGGTCTCTCAATGAAAGCACCAATGGTGCTTTCGTGGGAAATGGGTCAGAGTTTAAGAACGAAGAGAAGAGAATGTTTGAGAAGGAAGGGAAATTTATGTATAACGATTCTTGTTATTTCATTCATTTCGGTGTGTTTATATAAACGTCGTACAACTCAGCTCATAAGGCAAATACTGCTAAAGTTTGTTACACATATTCTTTTAGTATAACAAGCATCTTCTTCTCTCTGCTGCTGCGTCTTATTGCCTATACCAGATTTTCATTCTTCTCTCCATCTTCGTTCATGGTTGGCTCCTTCAACAACTCTATTACAGATTGGCATGTATCACTATCCCCCAACGGCGTTGTCGATGGGTCATCCTCATTTAAGTCTCTCCCATAGGTCCGTGAATTAACTGAATCGTTTTCTTTATTTTTATACTTTTTATTTATCTGAAATTCTGATTAAACTAGTCATTTATAGGGAGGAGAAGCTTTAGTCCAGGCATCGTACAATGGGTTCAGAGGTGGATACTATTGAAAATACATTTCTAAGATCAGTTAGTTTGTTAGTATTCATTAACAGTTTTGAAGAGGAAATATTGAAGGTTAAGTGATTTTTGGATGTTAAGTTCACAATTAACGATCTCGGGCAAGCTAAGTATTTTCTGGGTTTGGAAATTGCGAGATCTTCTAAAGGGATATATGTTAATCAACGAAAGTATGTTTTAGATTTACTTCAAGATGTTGGTTTGGTTGGGGCAAAACCAGTCAGAACTCCATTGCCAGACGGGGTTAAAATTACGGCAACTCAAGAAAACTAGGTTTTGTGACTGGAAAGTTCAAAGAACCTTTAGAGAATGACAATGATTTTGAGGATTGGTGTGAGGCCAACGCCATGGTCATTTCTTGGATCTTGAGCTCTTTATCAAAAGAACTGCAAGAGTCGTTTGTGTATGTTACGTCTGCAAAAGAAATAATGGGACAAGCTAGAGAGGAGATTTGGAATTTCCAATGGTCCTCTACGTTTTCAAATTAAAAGAGAAATGAGTGGGATGGATCAAGGATCTGATTCAGTCTCTGTTTATTTTACAAAATTGAGCAAGTTATGTGACGCGTTGAATGGAGTTGTTTCCATGCCTTAATGCACATGTGGCTGTACATTTGGAGCCATAAAGAAGATTGAAGAACTGAATGAATCAGAGAAGATTTTGCAATTTCTTCTCAGTTGAACAACGGATATGAAGCAGTGGTGAATCAAATTACTCTCATGGAGCCGATGCCGAACCTTGACAAGGTTTACTCGATGATACTCACAATTGAAAAAAAAAAGGAGATAGCGGTCAAGGCAAATGAAGGAATCAAAAGTAGTGCTATGTATGCAAACAGTAAGGTGCATAACAGGCAAGACTTCAAGAAGTACAAGGATAAGAAGTTGATTCCACAAATTTTGTGAAGGATTTTTCAGGTAATCTTGCTACTTCTCTCTATAGACATTGTGATGCTGAGTCATGTTGGATAATGGATACAGGGGCAAGCAATCACATTTGTGCCAATGAGGAGTTTTTAACCAATCTCCAACCAATTCCATATAATAACACAGTGCACTTACTAGATGGCAAGTTCACGATCGTAAAATCTCATGGAACTGTACATCTGGCCTCCAGACTTATTCTCAAGAATGTGCTATATGTCCCTACTTTTCAACACAATTTGCTTTTAGTTTGTAAACTAACCAAGACTCACAATCTTCTTTTCATATTTTACAAAAAATTTTGTGCATTACAGGACCTGAAGAATGATAAAATACTTGCCATTGGGAAGACTATTGGCAATCTTTATATTCTCAATGACCATTCTTTCTTACCAGAAACCATAAAGACACTCATACCTTTAATGAAGCAAGATCTTGTTTGCAATGTTATAGGAAATAAAAATAATGATATTCATGTATACGATGACTCTGTTAAATTGGTTTTGGATGATGTAAACTTGCGGCATATGAGGCTTTTCCATCCGAGTATAGCTGTCATGAATAGATTGAAGTCATTAATAAAAATTTCTGATTTCTAGATTGATGCATGTGATGTGTGTGCAAAGTCCAAACAAATGAGGAAACCTTTTCCTTTGAGTGAATCACATAGTGCAAATTTGTTTGAGTTACTTCATATGGATGTGTGGGGTCCCTATCATGAATCCTCAATTACAAGTCACAGATTTATTTTGACTATACTAGATGATCATAGCAGAAGTCTTTGGACTTTTTTGTTGAAGAATAAGGCTCAAGTTCCTGCTGTGGTTCGAAAATTCTTGAACCAGATAAAAACACAGCATGATCGACGAGTGTTGTTTGTGAGAATTGATCATGGCAGGGAATTTTTAAGCTCAGACTATCAACGCATATTTGATGATGAGGGAATTATACACCAGAAGACATGTACCTATATCCCACAGCAGAATGGTAGGGTAGAGAGAAAACACAGACAGTTGGCTGAAATAGCTAGAGGTTTGCTTTATCAATCTTGGTTACCTTCAAAATTTTAGGGAGAGGCATTCCTACATGCTACTCATCTCATCAACAGATTACCTTCAGTGGTTCTACAAGGAAAATCGCCTTATGAGGTGTTATATGCTAAAGAGCCAGATTTGAGTATGTTGAAGGTGTTTGGTTGTTTGTGCTACGTTTCCAATGTTTTTGTGAGAAAAGACAAATTGGATGTGAGGGCCTATAAAGGAGTATTTTTGGGGTTTGTGGTAGGGAGTAAAGGCTATAAAGTTTATGATTTGGACACCAATGTTATAAGAGTAAGCAGAGACATCGTATTTCATGAAACCATTTTTCCTTGCTTAGCAACAGACCCTGTTAGTCATTGTTTTCCCCCTTTTGATCAAACATCTTTGCCTTTACCTCTCATCCCCATCCAATCATCTCATTCTAACTCTAATGACTTGGGACATGCTTCTTCTGTTTCTAACAATCTTTCAGGGGCGAATACAAGTGTATCATAGTCATCTATAGATGAACCCATAAACATTACAGGAGTTCAACGTGAACGTGAGGCAGAAGTGAGTGAGGAGCCGCAGACAAATGCGACAATCTGCTTGGCTGAATGATTTTGTCACCAATAACGTGACATGCAATCAGCACACTTTGGTTTCTAATGTTGTTGCACCAAATGATCACACACCCTTAACCTTTCCTTATATACAACAGACAAAGTTAAATTATGAATATGTGGCGTTTTTGGCTCAAGTCTCTTCTCAAAAGGAACCAAGAAGTTATGCGGAGGCTAGCACTTCTCCTGATTGGGTAGCAGCCATAAATGCTGAGATTGAAGCCCTGAAGAAAAATGGGAGTTGGTATATGACTGATATTCTAGAGAATAAAACAGTTATCGGTTGTAAACGGGTGTTTAAGCTTAAACTTAATCTAGATGGCAGTGTTGATAGATACAAAGCAAGGTTAGTTGCCAAAGGTGATGACCAGATTCATAATTTTGATTACACTGATGTTTTTTCTCCTGTGGCGAAAGTAGTGACAGTAAGGGTCTTCTTGAGCATTGTAGCAACGAGAGGTTGGTCTCTTCATCAACTGGATATTAACAACGCTTTTTTACATGGCACTTTAGAGGAAGACATTTATATGTTACCACTAGAAGGTTATCATGAAGGGTAGCAAAACCAAGTTTGCAAATTGGTTAAATCATTATACGGATTGAAGCAGGCATCAAGACAATGGAACTCGCAACTTACTTCAAGTCTGGAGTCTTACGGGTTTCAGCAATCATCCCATGATCATTGTCTTTTTATTTTTCAGCAAGACGACGTGTTTTTGGCCATGTTAGTATATGTCGATGACTTAAAGCTTCGAGCTTATTGTGATGCAGACTGGGGATCGTGCATTGATTCACGCATGCCACTTACTGGGTTTTGTATTTTTCTTGGCACTAGTCCGATATCGGGGAAGACAAAGAAGCAGACGACGGTGGTAAGAAGCTCAGCTGAAGCGGAGTATCGCTCCATGGCATCCACTGTAGTTGAATTGCTTTGGCTTTCTTACATTCTTTGATATTTTCATATTGAACTATAACTTCCTATTCCTCTATAATGTGACAGCCAAGCCGCGTTACATATTGCTTCAAATCCAGTGTTTCATGAGCGAACAAAACATCTGGATATCGATTGCCATATTGAACGGAACGAAGTAAAGGAAGGGTTCTTATGTGCTTTACCTATTTCTTCTCAAGACCAGGTTGCAGATATGTTTACTAAGTCTTTACCATTTCCCCGTTTTACTCAATTGCGATCCAAGTTAAATCTCAAAGACATTCATCTTTGTGATCCAACTTGAGGGGGGCATATTGAAAATACATTTCTAAGATCAGTTAGTTTGTTAGTATTCGTTAACAGTTTGTTAGAGAGTAGCAGTTATTTCTAGA
>JAOSBO010004685.1:0-12500 GCA_027563915.1 Erythroxylum rotundifolium | reverse complement strand
TAAGACAGCCGCCAGTAGAGATTAGAGAGCCAAGAGACTTAGGTAAAAAGGGAAGATTCTGCAATTATTCGAGAGTGACATAAAGAGAGATTGAGTGATTGAGGAAGGAGACGAAAGAAGAGAGGCATGGAGATACGTTTGACGCAACGTACTTTCCAGAACAGGTGGTTACCCACAGTCGCAGCCTCTGAGATCCATTCCAACAGTACTTTCAATTTTTATTTCAAATTTCATTGACGTATGAGATTTGAGGGTTTATTAGAATACTTGTTGTTGAGTATTAATCTTTTGTCTAAACTCACTTTCATGGAGTTTTATTCTTAAGATTAATAAAGTTTATTTGATTGTGTTTATTCGATCTAATTGTGATTCAATTCGATTCTTCATAACTCGACAATAAACTGAGAGGGTGAGTTGAGTGAAAATCATCAATTTAGGCTAACGAGAGTTAGGTAGATCAATATAGATAGAGAGTTGAATCAAACTGGTAGAGTCGTGTAACGGGAGATCGAACATAAATTCCCGCTAGGTTAATAGACAATTTAGAACTAATTTAGGTTTTAGGTAGATCATAAATCGAGAGATTGCGATTCCATAATTTAAATTAGGGATTATCAATTAGGGTTAAGAATTATAACACAAGAGAGAGTAATTCACCCTAGGATCATCTAGGCCCATCAAGATGGAATTTGCATAATTGAATAAATTTTCCTTAATTTCAAATAAATTCCCCCTTTCTCTCATGTGGTCATTTCTAGGTGGATTGTTGGATTAATTGTGTGAGTTGTTATTTTGTTTATTCTTTGGTGCTTTAATTTCTTATATTTGATTCTTGAGTAATTTAATTTATGCACTAGTTAATTAATTAGGTATTGCGAACTTAGCTACTTTAGATTTTAGGACTAGTTCCCTTCCTCATGGGATCAACACCTTAGGTACTATGCAAACAACCCGTGCACTTACGCTAATTACCAAGATTATAAATAATAAAACTTAGTGCGTGTAACCTTGAGGGAATAATTAGCTATGGTAGAAACCGGGTAATCCATTCCTAAGTTATTACTCCTCTTTTTTTAAGCAACAATAATTGCGTTAAAGATGTAGGTGGTTGTGCAAACTGGAGTATTATGGTCCATGCACCACAATATGAAAAGTTCCTTCTTCGAAAACTTGTTAGTTTCTGTTTTGATAAAAGAATTTGTGCATCAACAAGTGTTCATGGCTTCTAATGATGTTATTGTGTTCATTTTTAGCATTGAAATGCTTTAACCTAGTTAATTTAGTCCAGTAGGGGTTAACGCAGAATCATCGTGTTGATCCACTATGAATGACTTAGGAAAACCACAAATTTCTTGTAAATTCCATAATCAAACCCATAAGGTTGTTCCCGTAACCTAAACTGCAATTCTTTAAGTTTGTTGGATTCAAATTGAAGGAATGTAAAGAATTCTTAGGTAAGTTCTTCATAAATTGGGAATTGAAATTGAATGAATTGTCCTCATTGAATTCTCTTTGCTAAACTTTCGAGGTAGTCTCGCAATTCTAATCTATTTAAAGTTTCAAAATGAAAGTACTTTGGAACCATAATTTGCTTATTGCGAAGAGAATGAAAGCGGGAACCTTCCTCATCTAAGAAGATCGGGAAAGGTGCACCATAATTAGCTGCCCTGCTCCTTTTCCCTCATCCCCAAACTTGGTTTTTCCCAACTAATTGACCATGCCTTATTATTTGATTGATGAACGGCATACTGGCTTGCGAGTTAGTAGAAGTGGGAAGAAATTTGTAAGTTTCAAATTTGGGTAAAGAGAAGTGAGAGTGTTTGGAGGTTGAAAGCTTAGAGAGATAAAGTAAAAATGAAAGTGAGTGAAAAAGTGAAGATAGAAATGAATATATAGGTGATTGGATGGTAAAATGGTAAAAATTGAAAACGACATTCGTGTGTCTGTTGCAGGCCATGCCATGGCTTGCAATTTTCCACCTATTTTTTTATTTTTTTCCTTCTCTACTTTCCAAAGTTGCTTCTTAACTCTCTATGGCCTTTTCATCTCTTTTTGCTTACTTCATCAATCATTAAATTCATGTCGAATTCCTATGCCATCTCGATTTTATTTGGAAACGAAATAACCTAACTATTGAATTTAAACTTTCTAAAAACAATCAAAGGAAATAACATTCCATGAGTTTCCTCTCATGCAGTGCCTCTTTTAATGTCAGTAGCTCATCTTTTGCTCACGATGGTTCAAATGAATGATGCAATGGTAGTGTAGTTATTAATCTTACAATTTGTACATTAGCTACTATACCCTAGATTACACCTTCCTTATGATTCTCCTTCCTTCACCTTCTTCTTCACGATCGTTTCTTTCTGAATTCATTCTTAGGATCCTCAATATCTTCTCATTGTCCTCAAGGTTCTGTTTCTTTGATATTATTTGGAGATAAAGAAGAACTATTGCAGTTCTTTGACACTTTAAAGTTTATTTGATGCTTGTCGATCCTCAAAGTTAGTTCACCCCCATTAACGTCAATTATGGAGCGAGCAATGACCAAGAATGGTCATCTAAGGACCATAGGGGCTTCCACATCTTCTCTAATATCCAATATACAGAAGTTTAAGGGGAAGATAAATTTATCAATTTATACTTGCACATCCTTAATAATCCCCTACGGTCAATGAATTGTTCTATCAGTCATCTTTACTGGCATCTTTGTGGGTTATAACTCTCCTAACTCTAACTTTTGACTAAAGGTATAGGGCATCATATTAATACTTGCTCCCAAATCTATGAATGCCCTATCTATGTTTACTCTATTGATACTGCAAGGAATGTAAAAATCCCTTGGGTCCTCTTTCTTCTTTGTTATGTTAGGATTTTCTTCTGCTATATGCTCATTAACCTTCTTTTTGATTGATTCCTTTAGTGTGAGCCTCGTTTATAAATGTTCTATTATGTTCTCAATCTTGTTTGATTTAACCTCCTTAGAATTCCTTATCATCGTACTTGAAATTGACTTTCGCTGAGCTAGAATAGGGTACAGAAATTTAGGTCAAGGTCTTTGATTGGCTCAATTTCGAGCTCACTTAGAAGGAATTCCATAATTACTTATCCTTCTCCCTTGTTTTTGTCTTCCTTCTCATGTTCAAGTTTCGTTTCTTGGGTTTGAGTAATGGCCATAATTCTTTCCTTTATGCTAGACTTGGTATTGATTGGATCCTGTATTCTGAGCAGAAATTGCCTTCACTAATTGACCTACTTAGACCTCCAGATTGTGTTTTAAAAAGGCGTGGTTCTTAGTGACTTGCTCGAATTTGCTTTCAAGCCTCCTGTGTCCATCCTCTATGCCTCCAATTTTATCTAAAATCTTATCTAACTTGGATTCCATTAAGCTTGGTTTATCTTGTTGGAAGCCTGATTGTCCTTGAGGTCTGAACTATCTACCAACATTCTTTGTCCCAGAGAAGTTAAGGTGATTCTTCCACCAGGGTTATAAGTGTTTGAGTAGGGATTGTTTCCCCCTGTTCGTCTATATTGAGCTCTTATATAATTCACTTGCTCTGGACCACATCCCTTCATCAAGAAACAATCTACTGCATCATGGTCTAGTTGTCCACAGAGTTCACACTTGAGTTGTATCGCTTTCACTAGAACTAAGGATGAAGCCTTCATATTATTGAGTTGTCAAGTTAAGTTATCAATTTTTTCTTGTATTTTCATCATTTGATTAACAACTACAATTTCTTTTTATTGTCGCAAGGCAGTGGTTTGTCTACTTTGGTCATTCGTCCATATGCAGTTATTACTTGCCATCTCTTCTATTTAGTTCTTTTGCTTCATTAACCATCTTTCTCATCAGTGATCCTTTTGAAGTTGTATCAATTGTGCCTTTCATATATGGGATTACTCCATTATAGAATGTCTGTAATAAGAATTCCTTAAGTAAGTTATAGTGTGGGCATTTTCGATACAATTTTTTTTTATCTTTCCCATATTTCATAAATCAATTCCCCGTCACCCTGCTGGAAGATGGTAATCTCCTTGATGATCTTTGTAGTCTTGGTAAGGGGAAAATACTTAACTAAAAAGGTACGAAGTAACTGATCGCAAGTTATGACATTGGTTGGGTTGAGAGAATGGTACCAGACATTTGCTCTATCTCTAAAGGTCAAAGGAAAGAGCCTAATTCTTACCGCATCTTCTGACAACTAATGGTACCAAAAGGTATCAAAAATTTCAAGGAAGCTTACTATACGTGCGTTAGGATCTTCATTTATTAGTCTACAAAATTGTATATTCTATTGAAGCATATTTAGGAGGGCTGATTTGATATTAAAAGTTTCTGCTTGTATAGGTGGCCTAACTACTCCTTAGTTAGCCTCATTAAACCTTGGTCTCATGAAGTCTATAAGGGTCCGTTGTTGATATCCTGTGTTTGCTCTATGGTCCAAATATTGCTAAAATTCCTTGATCATTATTGCTTTTGCGATTTCTTCTTCTTCTTCACGCTAAGCTTTCCTAGTGGATCGTTCTAGTCGAGTGATGTCTAAATCTATAGTTTTAGCTACACAACTCGAACTTCTCGTGACTCTTGTATTCATGTAAGAGAAAAATTTCAGAAATGGAAAGAAAGAATGAAAAATGAAAAATGAAAAACTAATTAAACGCCTTAAACTATACAACTAAACTAATCGCATCCCCAGCACCGACACCAAAATCTTAATCTTAGTTTTTTGATATGTGTAAGTTTTAATAATTAACCTCGATAATCTACAAAGGCGTGAGTTGTTCTTGTAGTATCTAAGGTGTCGATCCCACAAGGAGGGCTAATCTAATCCCAAATCTAAGGCCAACATAATTCGCAGAAATTCAAAGATAACAAAACTAAAACAAGAATTCAATTTAACCAAGTAATTCAATCAAAAAATCATTACTAAAATATTAACAATTTAGCTATTGCAACACGCTCAAGAATCAACCTAAGGAACTATCAATTAAGAGAAAGCGGAATTTTACCTATCTTTAATGCTAACCTAATTTATTATGATTTACTGGATTATTGGTTCAAGATGATCTTAGGGTTGATTACTCTCTCTTGAGTTATAACCATTAATTCTAAATTATGAACCCTAATCAGATTATAGAAAATTGCAATTTCTCAATTAATAACCTATCCAAAACCCTAATTTTATCTGAAGTTGTCCAATAAACTATCGAGAATCTATGCGAGATCTCTTTTCACACAACTATCGATTTGATTAATTTCTAGTTCTTATTAAATCACCAAATTCTCGTTAGCCTAATTTAATTATTTTTCATTCGATTTACCCTCTCAGTTTATTATCGAATTATGCAGTCATAGAAATTAATTACAATAAATCCAATAGGCATAAAAATAATCAGATTTCATTAAATCAAAGATAAAAACCCGAAGGTGAGTTTAGAACATCTCAACCTTCAAAAATCCTATCATCAAACTGTTGTTCCCAATTCTATACAATAATAAAAATGGAAAATAATAGGAGATACGATCTTAACTGGAGATAAGAGAAAACGACATCGAGAAACTTCTGATCTAGGAAGTACCTCGATGTCAGCTTCTTCTCCACTTCTCTCTTCCTTCTTCCTTCTTCCTTCTTCTCTTTCTCAATCCCTCAACAATCCTCTCTAGGGTTCCTCTCAAAAGAGGTTGATCCAAGAAGCTTTTTCATCTTTTTTGTCTTATTCTTTATATAGCTTTTGTATTCTAGGCAGCCCTAGGTTTTTTTGGTGTACAAAAGGTTCAAAAATTCCCTCGAAACTTGACATTTTTGAGTGTCTGCCCATCTGTCCGATACAGGCCACGATCATGAGCCACATCTGAGCCTTCTATCATGATCGTGCCAAGCAAGCCATGATCATCGATTGACTCCAGTGCTTCCATCACGATCGTGGCCTGTTATGCCATGATCCTGGCCTGTTATTTCAGCCTAAGTGTCTCTAAAACTTGTCCGTTATTTGATGTTGACCTTGAAACACTAACAAACACATCAAGGTATCTCAAAAACATAATAATTAAGCTCAAAGACTTGTACTAACCCATAAAAACACTTAAACCCAAATAATTAACAAACTAACACAATTCTAATCTAAACATGTATTAAACGATTGAATTAACAATTAAATACATAACAAACTAAGCCCTAAAATATGATGCAATTCACACTTATCAACTTGCCTTAAGGCTCACTGACTGGTCTTGAATGCTTATTTTGACTTTATTAGTTTCTCGATGTTTTTAAATTGGCTCAACATGTTTCTTATATTATTTTATTTCTTATTACTTTAGTTATCATATATTGTTTTTATATGAATAAATATAAAATAACATTATAATTGGAATTTCTTTTAGTTTAACTAAGCTAATTATTGGATAAATGTATATTATTCATCATAAAGCTACTTATTTATACATATCAGCTTCTAAATATAATATATAATAAAATATTAAATAATACTACAAATGTGAAAAAAATTTAAATAAAAAATGATTTGAAAAATTAATAACTTCAAGTTGTTAGAATGATATAAGTGTTAGTTTATGCCCTAAAGCTAGCGGTTGGTTGTAGTTTAGTGACATAATTATTCATAGACATTCATTATCTCATATATATTTAGAAGTACATGGTAAAAGCCATGGGATAAATTTACATTGAAAAAGAAAGTATGATAGGATTATAATTATAAGATCATATTGCATTTATGCATTATCACTAAATTGGTCCTAGTCATTGTTCTCTTAAGACTAGACATTTACAGTGTGTAAAAAGACTAGAACATGTTATATTTCTTCCTTATGAAGGAAATAGTCAATCTTATAGAATAGAGTATGGGAATACTTAAACAAACTTGTGGGTGCTTGTTAGAGAGCAAGTTCTCCTAATTGTCCTTATAAGAGAATTTTGTTTGAAACATTACTTCTACGTCTATGGAAATTTTCATTATGATGATTGTATAAGTGATCCTTTGACTTAATGTCTTTAAAGTTATCTTATATAGTGATTGCTATGTTTTGATACTACTTATGACCTATTATACTCAATGGTAGCATAGTCAGCCTAAAGTGATTAGGGAGAATGTTCCATTGTTCTCAATTAGTATTGATTTGTGAAATCCTTGGCCAAGGTGGAATGACGGTTTGAAAATAGTTTTCAATTCATTAATTGAACCATTTACTAATGGTGGAGAATTATTGTGTTGGACTCAAATATAATAGACAATATTTCCATGCTCTATGTTTAATCAGAACATTGTCTAATGAAAGGAATGAATTATAAGAAACAATGATGCATAAAAAGGTTAGTGAAAACTATTTTCACATTCCAAAATATTTGGATTTTCATGATGTGTTGCTAGAGGCCAAGGGGGAATTAAAGATTAATTAAAGGAGTTTAATTTATCTAATACTAAATATGATTTAGGATGTGTTCATTAGAATTAAAGATGAATAAGTTGAAGGATATGTTGATTCCTAAATTTGCAAGCCAATATGAGAATCAAAAGAGGATGTAAACCAAGTTCAGCTAAGTTCAATCAAAATGCAAAATAACCATGCATCTTCCATCCATAATTTGGATTTTCACGTGGGCCAGTTAGCTAATGCACTGTATACATAAAGTGTGGTCAGTCTGTCGAGCAACCCAAAGTCTAATTCAGGGAGAAATTAAAGGTTATCACACTTATAAGTGAGAGCAAGTTGGAAGAACCAACCAAGAAGAAAGTTAAACCCCATACTAATGGATGCCAAGAGAAGAAGGATGATTGATTCATTTCTATGTTTGTAAGAAATTATCAATGTTAAAACTGTAAGTGCATGACGTAGTAATAGCTAGCATAGGTAAGTACAAGTCGATCCCACAAGGACTATAAATACTAGTAATTAACTTTTTCTGTTGTTTAACCTTTGGATTAAATTGTGAATTTTAATTAAAAATTTAACTAAACAAATAACCCAAGAATTAAAACAATACTAAATACAAAACAAGTAAAATACTAAGAAGAATCAATATCAAATAATAGTGTCTAGCAAATGAATCCCCTTGAGAATCCTTAAATATTAACCCATTATCATGTAATTATATTATTAATTATTGGACTGTGAAAATTTATATTTTATGTTAATATATTTCTCAAGAATATTAACAACTAATCCATTAGTTGATTAACATAAATCTTTCTAGTTAAACCTTTAGGATTGCATTATCGATTTATGAATTCTGCTATTATACTTGACCATCATCTAGATAATTTATGTCGTCCTATCTCTAGGTTTGTATGTAACTCCTTCCAATTATGGTAGATCTATTCATATAAAAGGATTTTTCAATCTCAATCATATGAAATCAAATCATGCAATAATATTTCGAATATATTAGAACAAGAATAAAGTGCATAATTGAATCGCAATAAATCAATTAATAAAATTATATTATATATAAAATCAACCTATATTGTCATCATAACATAGGGTTCATCACACTTAGATATTAAAAAAGCTTAGCTACTATCTATATAAAATGAAATCAATGACAAATAAGCAGAAAAATAATTAGAAAATAAAGAAATCATAATTTTAAATTTCACTTTTTCTTCTAATAAATCTTCTTGTAAGTTTGAATTGGTTGAACCTCTTTATTAGATCTTTTAATGTTATCTTCATGTTTTCCTTGTCCCATGATTAAAATTGTTGCCTCTCTATATTTCTTATGACTCAAAATTTTTTAAAACTTAACTCTTCCTCTTTTTCCCCTATTCATGCCCTTTTATAACAAAAACTAGAGTTTTTGGGGTATACACAGTCAACTTACATTAGTATATGAGTGACTTGGTATCTCTTAAAATACCTAAATTTGTAATTTCATATAGGCATAGGGACTTACATAGGTAATATACACAGTTGTGTATATTAATATACATGAGGTGTAACCCCACACAACTAGAGCCAAAATTCTTCATTATTAACACATTTATAAAGACTTATATAGTTAATGTAAGTTGCTTCATATCTTCATTCCATATCTGATTTCATCCAAATTCTTCTCATTTTGGTCCATAAAGGCTCTCCTTTTGGTCTATGAAGGCAATTATAACCTACAAATGCATTTAAAGCAAATTAAGTACCAAAAGTACAATAAAATCATTAAATATCAAGAAAATATGTTAAATATGAGTGTATAATTATAGTCAAATAAGCATTTATCAGAGAAAGAGAAGGACGTTCCTTATGCCCCTTCATATATTCCTAGGATCCCATTCTTATAAAGGTCGTAGAAGAATAAAATGGACGTGTAATTTACAAATTTTAAGAGAAGTTGAAGAAATTGCAAACTAACTTGTCCTTTGTCGAAGTATGTAAAGTTTCTCAAAGGCATCTTACTGAACAAGTGGACTTGAGCAGACAATCAAATGATCTCTTTAATAGAAAGTTGTAGGTCCATAATTACTAGCCACACACCCTTAAATTGAAAGATCTATTTAATTTAACTATGCCTTATGTAGTTGGTAATTTAGCTGGAAGCATTTAAATCACTTAAGTGCAAGTATTGATCTTATACCTTTATTAATTTTCAAGAAATCAGGGCTAAGAGATATGAAGCCCACATCTATGCTTATTTAGTTGGTGGATCAATCTATAAAGAAAATATTTAGTTTGTTAAAGGATCTACAAGTAAATGTGGACAAGTTTATTATTCCTATGGATTTCGTAGTGGTGGAATTCAAAAAGGATCGAAATTGTCCATCAATTTTTAGTAGACCATTTATGAATATATGAAGAGCCTTAGTGGATGTTTATGAAGGGAAACTTATTATTTGGATTGTTGATGAGCAAGTTGAATTTAACATGAATAAAGTATTGAAATTTTCAAAGGAAAGTAGCTTACATGAAGATTGATATAATGGATGAGTACATAAAAGAGCAAGAGGGGTACATTAAAAAATTATTAAGTGTCGAGGTAGTCAAAGATAAAGGATAACTAGGTTAGGAGTTGGGTGACAAATTAATATAGGAATCATTAGTAAGGATCGAAGCTCCAATGATACCCTCCAATGAGAAACTACCTATTCTAAAGTTAAAAACCAATGGGGAATGAGAAAAAGAGTGGTGGAGACAATTTAAAAGAGAATGAGAGTCATGAGATGGAAAATTTTGGGCATAAAAGCATAAGTCCTAATTTGATGATACATAGGACCTTAACATTTAAAAGGGGAGTGGGTTAAAAAATTAAGCTGAAATGGTTAACTATTGACCTTAAAATTAACATATTATGCTTCAGTTAGGTTTTTCATAATTTTAAGCTTGATAGTGTATTATTTTTTTAAAATGTTTTTATAGTGAGTTTGATTGATAGATGTTCATAATTTGAAGTGTGTTAAATGGTTGGGAAAAATATCCAAGAGGTTGCATGATAGTATAGTTGTATGATCGTGTAATTATGAAAGATCAACCTATTGGCACAATCATACATCCAATACACAATGATGCATAGCACGATTATGGAAGAGGGTTTTCCTAGCATGCACAATCATGCAACCACTTTTTATGCCTTTGGTTAAAACTTTAAGCTATTTATATCACGCTTCTTCCTTCCTCCTCTTATCTTTCTCTCTCTAATTGGCAACCCCCTTTCTCTCTTCTCTTGTTTCCTCTCAACTTTCACTCACTTTTCATAAAGACTTCACATTTTCTTTCTCTTTTCTTCCATTTAAACATTCCTTATCTTCAAATCTAGTGTTTCTTAACTAGAAAACATCTTTTTTTTGTTTTCATAAGAAATTTTTTTGCACTCTCTTACTCTCCAACGTTTTTGATGTTTTCGTGTTTATTTTGTAGATTTTCCAACAAGATGGCATTGAGAGTTAAGCAACTTACTCACAAGTTGGAACCTAAATAAAAAAAGGTACCTGAAAGTGGTGCATGAGGTTTGGTGGCTGATTTTACTACTCCTTTCTTGATCCTCTCATGAGTTTAAAATAACAATTTGAATTTTTAAATGTTAGAATTCGTTGGATCAATTCATTTGTTGTGATTCTATTATTTATGGAGAATTAACTTTTGAAGTTTACACTATATTGACATATAAGCTGAAAAAGCTAGATAATTTTTGTTTTAGATTGAAAGGGCAACCACGTAATTTGCATTATTTTATTATGGAAGAAATATTTGATTTCCCTAAATTAGAAATTGTGGAAACACATAATGATTTTAATGCCACTTCTTATTGGACTACATTTACAATGTTAGATGTGTTTAAACCACATAATGAAACAAATAATGTTATTTAGAGTTCAAAGCATTTGCTCACACATTGTTTGCTAAAAGTCATATTAACAATTTTTCAAGAAAGGATTTATTTTTGCTTTTTGTATGGAGCATAAAATTGATATTTGCATATCAACTCGTATTTTTCAAACAATAGTTAGTTCGCTTATAAAAAAAGGTTGCTATTTGGGCATGAGATTTTTAGTTATTATTTTGGCTTAATACCATGGTGCTGTTTTGATTGACTAACCCTTGTTTGCCTAAATGATTAAATAATACTCACTTAGTGAGGGTTGAGATATTGGAGTCCCATGGTATGGAACTCTATGGTCCCAACTTTAAATCAAAAGTTAAACATGGTATGGAACTTCGTGGTCCCAACTTTAAATCAAAAGTTAAACACGGGACATGATATGTTAGCTCTAGTTTTGTACTACCATAACAACACCAATTGGTATCATAAATTGAAGAGTTTGTTAAAGAAAAAGAAGGTTGGGAGATGTTACTCAACAAACTGGAAGAGAACAATAAGTGTCTCAAGGGCCACATGGACACCATGTAGAAATAATTGAAGAAGGTAATGGAACATCACTGTTACCAAGCTTAAGAAATTACTGAAGTTTTTTCAGTGCAAGACATCCAAGTCTTGTCTCCTATTACATCACCATCATTATCTCCATGTGTATTCTTGTCTTTCTTTTCTATCTTGTTTCATTTTCATTTTACTAGATTGTGTTAAGTAATGTGTGCATTTTATTTCTACATTTAAGACAATGTGTTGTTCAAGTGTGGAGAAACATTTGCACTTGTATATCATTTATTTATGAATTTGCATTTACATTGTATTAGTGTTTAATTAGTTTAACATTGTTTAAACATATTGCTGCATAATGTGTGCATTGTATGAATGTGTTAATGACATCAAAATTAAAAGTAATTAGCTTATCTATAAACATAATCATTATGAAGAAAATGGTTTAGCGGATCTATGCATTATGCGAAGAGATATGTTAATACAATGCTGGTCAACTGGGGACAATTTGACTATGAGACTGGTGTTTCTTATGTTGCCATCCTTTATTAATTGGAGCATTTGGAAGAGGTATTGGTTAGCAAAATTTGATGGATTTCCTCCTCCTTTCTCTTTGGTGAGTTTAGAGATTATTAATTCTATTTCTTATTTTTATAGGATTTTCTTTCTCTA
>JAOSBO010004679.1:0-13526 GCA_027563915.1 Erythroxylum rotundifolium | reverse complement strand
TTAGAGAGAAAATTATATACCAACGGATGATATTTGCCGTCGGTATTGTATTCATTTTAGCGACGGAAACGGTAATTCCATCGCTATTCTCCGACGGAATTGTTTCCGTCGGAATATTTCCGCCGCTATTCCTTCATTTTCTTGTAGTGATTTCTCTTGTTATTTGTTGTTTTTTTTTCTCTTAGGGGTTGATTATATTATCCTATGTTTAATGTTTGGGTATTGTATAAGAATGATCGAATGCTCTATTTGTTGTTTTTATGTATGAATCCATTGTTAGAATTTCAACATAATCCGTAATTATTATGTTGAGATTCATTTGTTGCAACTAATGATTTTTAATCATTAGGGATAACATAACCTAGGTTAAATGACCTAAGCTTGTGTGGTTTTTTCCTTAATTAATATGTTTTTCTTACTCGTTATGTGACTGTCTAATTAAATCTAGAGAGCTTGTTCGGTAGCTAGGCTTAATTATAGAGCTTTTGTTAATTAAATATGATCGAAGTGAAAACCGGGGTTAATAGAACTTATTGTTCACTTGCGATTAATAGTTAGTAGGAGAGGTATGAGAACGACAATTCAATGAAGTATATTTAATTTTAATTTAATTTAATTTTCTTATTTGAAAATCAACTGAACCCCCCATCCCCTCCTTAAACCTAAGCACTGATTTTTTTCATTTCAACAACTTTATATGTACTCTCTGTTGATCAACCTAGACTTACCATTGTTATAGTTGGAAGTCTAATTATTTTAAGTAGTGTTGCAACATGTTACTTTTTTTTTATCGGAGGAACCCGCAATCGTTATCCTTTAGATGCACACTTAGTAAATTTCTGGATTGATGCAATAGCCTACAAATCACACAAACCGGATACTCTGTACTAGGCAAGCCCTATATGACAGGCTCGATCGAGACAGTATAGGTATGTAAATT
The DNA here is from genome assembly GCA_027563915.1 of Erythroxylum rotundifolium. Lineage (NCBI taxonomy): Eukaryota > Viridiplantae > Streptophyta > Magnoliopsida > Malpighiales > Erythroxylaceae > Erythroxylum > Erythroxylum rotundifolium. The sequence goes on along the minus strand of JAOSBO010004679.1, from coordinate 12,586 downwards.
TAAACACAAGACCTTTTGATCTCACGCCTTTCCACTCTACCAACTCGACGACTCCTAAGGGGCTTTATGATGCATTACGTCAGTAAGAAAAAGTGGGAGTTAACGTCTTGTATAAAGCTACAGAAGACACATTTGTTTATTTTCTTTAAAAACACAATTTCATTTAATTTCAAAAACTATATTATAAAAAAATTAATCTAAACTTTTAAACTACAAAAGTAACTTGGAAAAAATAGAAATCAAATAGAGATTAGAAATAATTAATGAGATTGGAAATAATTAATCTTATATTAATTAACACGTCTACCAAATTTATTTTTATTGAGATTCTATAATATGTGATAATATAATTATTAGTTGAACATTATTATTTAATATCTCCTTTTTATTGGTTAATTATTAGCATTAAGGGGATAAGGATTTAAGTTGGTAGTAAAGAGTTTGCTTAGCAATATTATAACATTTGCAATCGATTGTGCTTACTTATTATAAATATTTATTAATCTAAGGATATTTAAATATTAAATAATCTCAATCAACTTGAGGAATATTTTATGTTCGACTTCCTTTCTTGAGTGACAGATCAATATCTATTCCAATAAAATAAAAGCCTAAGTAATTAATAGGATTAGTCCTTTTCGTACATATTTTATATAACAAAAAAAAAAGGCATAAGGATAGCTCTTCTTCTCTTAAAACCTATGTACTACAATACTAATTGTTTTCTTTAGGAGTACTTCACTGGCAACTTTTGTCACGTCCCTTCAACGCTCAATCCCACCTTCAAGTACGAAAAAGTGTTTTGATCTAAGGGAGTAGGGACAGAACAGAAGTCGAACAAAAAACAAATCACATTCAAGACAGATATTCGTTATATAGGGCAAGCTCGCAGAGCATTCAAGCTATTTACTTATATAGGATCCACAAAAATAAATAACTTGAATGTTCTGACTCAAAATTAAACCAGAGTAAAGGAACAGAGTAAGAGGACAAGATGATTTGACTGGTAACCTATACTAACAGGTCGGGGGCTCTAAGAACTCTGCTGAAAAGAAGACGATGAATATGGTGCCAAGCATTTAATGTTGCGTTTTTCCAAGTGGAAACCACTTGTTTCAAAGTTACGTGTCAAAACCTTGAGCGAAATCCTGCTTTCTCTACGATCAGTTTCTTCCAGGGATCGCCGTAATGTACGGTCCTTAGAGGTTATCTTTAGGGGGCCAATTAATTTTCATCGTCATCATCACTTGTACAGTTCTATGATGGGATCAGACAAAATAGATAACGGCTCATCATTTTTATTTTTTATTGTAAATTTTTATTTTTACTTTCGTTTTATTTTAAATAAAATGATTTTTTAGTTATTAATATAAATATAAATATAATTTTATTATTGTTGTACTTATATTTATATTTAAAATAACAAAATTTTATTTAAATCTTTTAGAGTATTTATTAATAAAAATTCATTAGTTCTACAAACAAACAAACAAATAAATAAATTATACAATTTCTTTTATTTATTAATATGTATATAGTCACTAAAATTAATATCATTATTTAGAAATTAAATATCTAAATATTTAAAAATTATTTCATAAATAAGAAAATTAAAATTTTAAATATTTTAAGAATATTTAAGTCTTAAATATATTTATTAAATAATTACTAAAATTGAATAAATTTAAATTAGATAAAAATAAAACAAATAATTAAATTTATGTTATTCATAGTTTTAATGTTAAATAGTATATATTTAGTTAATGATAAATTACACTATTACAAAATATAAAATAAAGACTAATTTTTTTATAATTCCATAAATGTTACAAAAATTTTAAGGAACTAAAATTTAAAACAAAAATAAAAAGTCAAACAAATAAAATTTTTACGAACAAAAATATAAAATGGAAAACTATAATAAAACTAAACAGGCCCTATAGCCAAACAAGTTAACTAGAAATTTAAACTTAAATTAGCTAATTTGACTAGAAATCGCTACTTGAAACACCTTAGCTAGCCTAGCTTCTTCTAATAAAACTGTCCAAACAAGGAAAGAAGATGGTTATTATAATATGGTCCACCATATCAAAATATCAAACTGTTGATATATTTTGTGGGACTCAAATAAAGATGGCAACAGATTAAAGGGAATCCTACTTGTTACTGACTTAACTCAACCCAGGTTTATTTGATATATTAAAAATGATGTTGTTTTAATTTTAAAATTTTAAAGTTGTTTAATTTTTTTAAAAAATTGCCGTTTAATTTTATGTTGAACAATAAGTCATGTGTTGGATTATACTTTGGGTTGATTCTTAATATTGAGATTATTAATTTAAATTTAAATTAATTCAGATCAGATCAAATTCAAATTTTACAATCCTTCGCTTTAAATAAAAATCTCATTTTATTTGTACAGTAAGTTATGGTATGTGATTTTCTAGTGTTCTGTGACATGAAGTTAGCAAGCTTGGGATAGTATCCTCCAATAATTAGTATTTTGATGGATGGAACAGTTTAACTCAAATGTCCAAATGAAAAGAATTGCCTAATTAATACATGAATTGATTCGACCGATACGTCAACTCAAAGTCAGGGAAAGGTTGGATTTACAGTCTCTCTCCAGATCAATTCACTTAGACGGGGCCGGGTCGGGACTTGCAAGCTGCAAAACAGGCCTGAAGAAATAAAAGGCTCTCCCCCATAATTGTTTACTAGAGAAAGTCCACGCCTCGTGCCAATCCTTCTTTATTACTGTTAGCACTCAATTGCTCACCCTCTGAAGCTGATTCGCCAGTACTGTTCGGAGAGTTGAATCTTGTAGAAGTTATTGGCCAATGTAATTGAAGTTGACATGACAAGACACAACTCATAGTTCTAATCTTATCGGTAAGTCCATTATGAGAGTAAGACGAAGAAAGACACAATTAAGCAAGTCCTTGTGACGTGTACATAATGAGACATTAATATTACAAGATACATGCATTGCAAGCAACTAAAAAGGCCATTCGTGATTTGTTAGAAGTCAAACCGTATGGAACTCTTTTGATTTCTTCTAATAAAAAACAAACGAGTTGTATTTACTTAGGCATAACATTTTCTTAACTGTGTGCTAGCTCTCAAAGTTTCTTAATAGGGTTGTCTTCTTAGTAGAATTATAGTCGTCAAAGTCGTAAACAAACAACTCTCAAAGCCTATAGAAGACCCCCTGTGCTTGTAATGTATGTATGAGAGGAAAAAAAAAAAAACATACATAGAGATGAGATAGAGCAGAAGCTCATAGAGTAGTAGCTATTGAAGAGTATAACATAGTTTATTCTCAATATGTTATTATTTGAGTTCTAATTGTGAGTCTATTACATTTCCAACAAGATTGAGATCTGGGAACAAAATTAACACAAAGTTTCCAAGTTGGAATATAATTTTATAATCTCTCTCTTTGTGTAAACATACAAGTTCCTTTGAAAAGATTTGCCCGCTGCGGTGTAAATTCCATCACTATCTATTCACTCCACATTAAAAATATGCCAACGTTATCTATGTTAATTAAATAAAGTTTGTTTAGTAAGTCTACTATCTTAATCAACTTCTTAATGAAGTTAATATAAAGTTTAAAGGTTCAACTATTAGTAGATCAATATAAAATCGGTATATATAATAAACAAGAAATAAAAATTATAAGAATAATTAAAATAAATATTTTATTGAAATAAAAAATGCACCAATGTCTATTATTATACAATGGACTAATAATAAATAAATGTGAGTCTAATATAAAACTTAAAATAACAATAAAAATCAAAATTGTATTTATGAAGGAGGTTGTGTCTCATTATTGTCAAAAGCTCCAAATTCTTCAATGCTATTTAAAGACTCGTAAACTATGTTTTCATCCAAAGTATTTGCATTAACTTCTTCTACTGCATTTAAATAAATTACAAATTAGTAATGTATGAAATTATTCTCAATTGTAAACTTGTTATACATTATACTTTCAACTTAAATATGATCAAAATAAGATATGAACTGATCAATAGTCGATATTTTTAATTCATTCGTTGTGATAAATTCATTTTCTTCATAAATCGCTTTTTCAAGTTCATTATATTTAAAGATTAGGCAAGGGTTCTTTTTCTTCAAGCCAAAAATCAGTATGTTCAATACAATCAATATTAACTAGATCACACGTTCTCTTTTTACTAATTGCTCTGAATACATAATAGAGAAATTATAAACTTGATAATAAAAATAAAATTGATGAAATAAAATTAAACTATAAAATACATGTTCTTCATTATCAGATTATAAGTAACATAAACAAGGTCATTAAGTCTTTGATGTTCCAAACAATTTCATTTCTTTATATGAATACATTAAAAAATGCTCCAATTACATTCATAACCTAATGTAGAACTGTTTATCTAAGTAATCTACTAGTGAGTTTTCTCAATGTTGGAGCACAGTCATCGAATAATATTCATCACTCATCTATATTTTAAATAGTTATAATAAATAAAATATATATTATTAATAAGTAAAGAATGAATTAAAAGTATAAAACTTACGTGACTGCATTTTTTTCATCATAAGTTCTCTCTTTACTGATGATCTAGCAAAACTCTCTAAGCCTTCACGATACAATGTAATTTCATTTATTACTTGTTATTGCTCTTAAATAAAGAAAAATCCTTTGCATTCAATCACATCAAATAGAACACCCATAATATTAATTGTACATGCGTCTTCACTATATAAGCAATAAAGATTGAGAAAATAAGTTGCTAAGTGGGTCCTTAAGTAAGATGCTTATCCCATCATCGGTCAATAATATCAATGTACGACTTGTATAATTTCTCCTTCCCTTTAAAAAGATCTATAATTGTTTTGTGAGTTTTATACATATCATCATATATACGCTAAAGACGACTTATCATCTGAGTCAACAATCCTCAACAACCTTGTAAGTAGAGCCACAATCTTCACAATGATCAAGCAAGCGTTCCAAAATTTATTATCTAAAATAATAGCACTAACTTTTTTTCCTTTTTCACTCTTTGATAACTTATGACTTGAAAAGTTTATGCTTGTCACTAATTTTGAAGTAATTGCTTATGTTCATAAACACTTTTTAAAGCAATAAATGTAGTTGCAAACCTGGTAGTAGCGAGACGCACGATCTCAATTCAATCTTCTTGCTTTCTTAACCATGACAAAAATGTGATATGATTATGCACAAAAATTGTGATCTTAGATGCGAGTGAAGCAAGAATAGAAATATGGTCCATACCAACCGTATCTCTTAAAATAAAGTTTATACAATGAGCAACATATGGAGACCAATAAATATATCCATACTTTGATTGTAATAAATACCCAGCTGATACATAATTAGTTGCATTATTTGTAACAAAATGCGAAACATTCATTAGTCTAACTCACTTAACAATTTCAGAAAATAATTAAAATAAAGAATTAGCATTTTTTACCATATTAGAAGCATTAATAGACTTGATAAAAGTTGTTCCAATATTACAATAAACCAAGAAATTAATCAAGGTTCTTTGTCTTTGATCAGTCCACCAATCTTCTATAATAATGCATCTTATCGATTCCCAATTAGACTTAAATGTATCCACAATTAACTAACATTATTTTTTTAAATCTTGAAGCAAAGGCACACGCAGTTCATAATAAGTAGGTACCTTAAATCCTGGACCTATTGCTATTGTAACATTTATTGCTTCTTGAAAATATGGTGAATTTAAAGAATTTAAAAGAATGTATGAATGATAGAACTATCTAGCCTATACTCTTTTACATCACAAAATAACATCCTTAATATGAAAAACACTTTTTAGACTAGGTTGAGAACTAGGAGTAGTTCTTGAAGAAAAATAAGAATCTATATCAACAGTAGCTTTACTTTTTCCTTTATCTAGTACTTGTTTTGCTTCATCATTTCCAAATTATATATCATGAGCCTCTTTATTTTCCTTTTCCTTGTTTACTTGTTTCTTTAAATATTTTCCAATCATACGACATACATCAAATGGTACTTTTTTGCAAGATGCATTATTACCCTTAACTCTAGCAAGATTTTCTTTCATTCTATAAATTCCACCCACTTTAAATATTCTACCGCAAAACATATAGTTATATTGGATATTACCATTAGATGCTTAAGAAGAAGAAAAACAATTCCATGCTGGATCGGACTTACCACAAATAGATGATGAGATATTCATATAATCTTTTTCTAATGATTCTATATTCTCCATTATGATTTAACCTAAAAAGTATTTAAAAATTGGGTATACTATGGTCAAAAAAATATCCTCCTTAAAATAATTCTCATCATTAACAGTCACAAACTTAAAAATGTTTTTATAGGAAACCCCCTTTTTCAACAATTTATAAACCTTATCTCATTGGCGAAGGTAAACTATAAATATATAAAAGGATAGTCATAAGTATAAAAATGTTGTTTAGCATACCCTTTTTAACATACAGTATAAGAAGCTTATAACTTTAGTTAACGGATTTCTCTTTATTTTTCTTTTACATAAAAAAGTAACTACTCTTTTAATATGTTCGATAATACACAATTCTCACTCTCAGTTTCTGTATTTCTGTTAATTTCAAGATCTTTCTTCTTCTACATATCATCTATTAGGCAATCAAATTCTTTTAATTGAAAACTTATGCCGACAAGTGAGTTCATAGTTTTGCTAGGAAATTATTAAAAAGGCTCCTTGAAACACAAAAGACTAACATAAATCAGTAATCACATACATAGTTGCTGAATGAAATCAGATAACATAGATGTAAAAAAACCAACAGTAGAATGGTGAATGAAATCAAATCACAGACATACACAGAAGACCAATAGTAAATTACACTCACTTATTAAACTTTTCTCCAGCAATTACTTGCACCACTTCAAATAATCAAATGTTATCTTGCGAAAATATTGTAAGTGTAGTTTTCATTCAACATAGCATATATAACACAACATTAAAGAAGACTAATTAATCAATAAGTATGAGTAAAGTAGAGATCTTTTATAGTTGGTACTCTTGTAGACAAGCTGCCTTATCATTATCTATTATCTCTATACAAAAATGACTTTTAAATAACACAACAGATTGAATAAATTTGAACTATATTAGAATATGTATTTCACTCCAAAACAACTCTCATATTCCTTAACATCAATAAAATGATCCAGTTAGTTGAAGCCATAATGTTGAGGTAGCTTTGTTTACACCATTTAATCAACATCTCATTGTGTGTGTGTGTGTGAGAGAGCGAGGCACATTATGAATTATGAGAAAATTCTGCCCATCTTTGCCTGAAGCATATTAACTCATTATTGAGAAAATTATATATACCAACTGGCATTCAAAGAATAATCTCAATCCTTGGTCATTCTAAATGGGACATAGGATTGTTTCAAATAGGGAGCTGAATCTTCACAGAATTAATCACATGTCTAGTTCCAAAACTCATTTTCATGTATTTCGACTCTTTTGCAGAGTTCCAGAATAAATCATAAGGATTGCAAGAGCTAAAATTCATCAGGTTTGGTTTTCAGTAATGATTGATATAGATTTCACTTACAACGTTAAAAGGTGTGGAGCTTGTCCAATTCCTTCTTGCTTCTGCAAAGCATGCTGGCAATCTGCTTAAGCAATTTGAACTTGCAAGCATATTGCTTAGCCAATGTGATGACTTGTGTTTCCACACTAGAATTTTGAATGAAGAAACAAAATAGAGTTTTATCTGAAAAGGAAAAAAAGGTGAAAAAGCTATAAAGAATCAAACCTCTTAAAGATTTTGGCTTTGTAGATGATATATTTCAGAATGTCCCAGACTCGGATGTTGTATACTACCTCTAATATCATCTCTATAAAAGGCACAAGCTTTGATTTTAACAACTTCACAACATGAATAGATAACTCGCTCTTTGAAACCATCCTACCAATAATACCTAAATCATAAAACCGAAGATTCATATATTACTGCAACAAGTCCAGGCCTCAGAAATATAAAAGAATTAGAAATACACTTAAAAGAAATCAAAGGAAAAACTAAACATAGACAATAAAGATGGATAAGAGAAGATGGATGCGAAGAGATCAGTGAGAGAATACGACAAAGAGAAGAGAGTAGCCACGAGTATAGGGAGTTTTGTTTTTTAAAACACGAAGTTTAGGTATATCCATATACAAATCAGTTCGATTGATTCATTGAAAAATTGGTTGGTTTCTTAATAAACTGGCTAATTTTTATATATAAAGGTTATTAAATGAAAAGAATAAGAAAACTTACCAATTTGTATTATTTTTAATCGAACTGGCTAGTTCGGTTCTGTTTTTAAAACCTTAGTTAAGACAAGAAAAGAGAATTACCTATACATCAATGATTTTTTTGACCATTTTGAATAGTTGATTTGAGGTAAAGTTACCTTAAGGTGAAGATCTAGTAGAGGATATAATAAAGTCAAAATTTAAGACATATTATAGATATTAAGAGTCTTTGGTGATGCCACTCGAGTTGACTAATATCCCTACCTTTTTTATATATTTAATGTAGTCTTATTTGGATCAATTTGTAACCATGTTAATTGATGATATCATTGTTTATTTTAAGAATGAGATAATAGTGTTGTAGACTTTAAAGGTGCACTAATTATATGTAAGTATGAGTTATGGTTGAGATAGATATCTTTTCCAAGGTATATTGGGAATTAGAAAAGGATATATGTTGATCCATAAAACTTTAAGGTGGTATAAAGTGGACTTATCCTACTAGAGTGGTATGATACTATCAAATATTAATAGTGAAATTTTAAAGAAAAATGGATTTTTGGCTGAAATAACTAAAAAGGGGAAAACTTTTAGTAGATAGTGGATTTTAAGAAAAGTTTTTAGTAGATAAAGAAGAGATTAGTGATGGCTTCAATCTTTCATCATTTTTAATGATTTTGTAAAAGAATTTAGGTTACATGTTAATGTGAATTAGGAAGGTGGTAACTTGTACATTAAGACATTTGAAACTATAGAAAGAGGAATACCCCACAAATGATTTGGAGTTTGCAAAAATGATATTGTTGTAAAGATTTAGAAACATTAATTTTATGTTTAGCATAAAATAAGCTAAACATGAGGAAGAAAAGACAGTTATAGTTGTTAAAAAATTATTACTTGAAGATTCATTATCACTTGGGTAAAGTTAACATAGCAATAGATGTATTCAGTTGAAAGAACCATACCAATCTTACTATATTGATCACATTACAGTAAGAGTTGTATTACGAGTTAAGGAAACTTTGTTTAAGGCTAGTAGAACAATAAAGGTAGTGGAAAAAATTTTGATAGTGCAAGAGTAGTTTGAGACCATAAATGACCTGGATAAACAAAATTTGGGAAGCATAACAAAGTGATTAGTATTCAAGAGGGATTTGATAGAGGATAAATGTAAGATTAGTTTCAAATTTCCATATTAATAATAGTGGAGTGTCAAGATTTAAAGGCAAAATTTATCTTTTAGCTAATCTAAGAATGATGATAGATAATATAAAAAAGGTTAACTCTTTTAGGTACTCTATAAAAAATGGAGGAGTAACATATGTAAGGACTTAAAGAGAAATATTTTATGAAATAATAAGAAGAGAGAGACAATAGGTTTGTCCTAAGTGTTTAACCTAATAACATATTAAGGTAAAGCATCAAAGACTATCAGGGAAGTTAGACTGGAAGTAGAACAAATCACTATATTTTTTGAAAATTCTACAGATAGTAAAAGGTCATGAGTCTATTTAGGTGATAATGAATAAATTAAATGAGTAGACATGTTTTCTACCTTTAATATTTGGATATATTAGTGAACGTATGACTCTATAAATTTCCTTCATCCATCACTTCATATTAGGGCACTAAGTTTTTAGGTAAGTTTAATAAAAGGTCATGAGTCTATTTAGGTGATAATGAATAAATTAAATGAGTAGACATGTTTTCTACCTTTAATATTTGGATATATTAGTGAACGTATGACTCTATAAATTTCCTTCATCCATCACTTCATATTAGGGCACTAAGTTTTTAGGTAAGTTTTAGAAGACCTTATACAATGCCTTTAGAACTAGGTTGATCTTTAATACAACCTTCCTACCTCAAATGAGTGGATAGTAAAAAAAAGTATATGAAGTTTAGAGAATATATAGTAGATTTATGAGTAGAGTTATAACATGTATGAGACGAGCATCAATCTAATAAGGTTTGCACACAATAATAATTTCCATACCAATGTTCAGTGAGGTATTAAGAAGAGTGGTGTTCTATTTTTCAAAGATGATATGCATGAGAGAAGGTTGTTGGGATAAGATTTAATGCAAAAGATTGTAGAAAAAGCTAAGCTGATTAAAAGAAGGATCGATACAATTTAGATTAAAAAATAGTTATATAGATAAGAGAAGGTGACCATTGGCATTTCAGATGGAGGGTCAAGTATTTTTGAATATGTTACCTACTAAAGGGGTTTAAAGATATGAGGTCAGAGGGAAGCTAAGTCCTCATCATATAGGGTCGTCTTAGTTTTTGAAAAAAGATTGGTTTAGTGGCCTATTATGTAACATTACCTTAAGTATTTTCCAATTTCTATTATATATTTTGACGTTCACAAATCTTTGCATGCTTGATCTTGATGATTTCAATAATTTTTTCTTGTAAAATGAAAAAAATTTATGATCGATTTCAAATTTTGTTCTTCGTTGTTCAAATTAGAAGTGAACTTATGCATTTAGTGAAAAGATGAATGAGTAAAATTGTACATTTTTAAAAAGTAAATAAATTGCATTAATAACTAACCAAAGTTTACAAAATATGTACAAAATAATACATCAAGTATAGCTCATTAATGCACCATACATGTAACATATTCAGATTACGAAAAATTACTAGAACTTATTATAAGAACCAATTTAATTTTAAAAGTGAAGAAAGTGATAGCCTTATCCTCTAGCTATAAGCAGCTCCCTGATACGTATAATGATGCATTCACTTATATGATTTAGGGAGTTAAACTTGCCCTTGAAGATCCTTTTGTTCCTTTCCCACCAAACACCTTAAATCATGCTACCGAAAACCAAGTTATATAAAAACCTCTCATCTTTTAACCCCTAGAAAAGCCAATAGCATCCCTTTAAACCTTATGTGAATAAGGAAAATTAAATAAAAGACATACATTGGTTTCTTAGTCTGTTAAACACAACATACATTTCATATTACTACTGCCTTTTGTTCTGTCTAAGGCTGTGAATCTTTCTTTAGTTGCAATCCATAAAGTAAATGAGAATTTTGGTAAAATAATTGTGTTCTATATAAGAGAATATCGGTTCAAAGTCATTGTCTGGTTTATGATCATGTCCATACATGATTTCTTTGTAAGTAGCATATTATATTAGTCTTGAAAACGAGCTCCCAAAAGAGAAAGAAGAAGACGAAGACAAAAAAAAAAGGAAAAGAGTATTTCAGACAAATTAATGGAACTCCTCATTAAAATGAAAGCTAATTTATGCAAACTTGAGAGTAAAGAAAAAAAATAAGGTTTGGCTTATTGAATCAAAAACTTGATTGACTAATTTAATTTTATCAATTTTAAATAATTTTTTAATTTTGAATTAACTGAAAGTGCAAAATGTAGCTGTAGCTAGTACCAAAAAGAACAGGTCGATCTCACAAAGATAGTGATTACTAGTATTTGCCTTCTCCTACTATGTAGCCTAAAGATTGATTTTGGATTTTAATAAAGAAAATTAGAACTTGTACAAATAAAATAAAAAAGGCATTAATAATGAACACAAAGATGAAAGAAGTAACTTAGAAAATAATCAATAAAAAAATTAGTTTCTAGGTTATGAATCTCCCTAAATCTATTAAATAATTGATCTTTTATTATGAAATTATTTTATTGACTATTGGACATTGAAAATTCCTATAGTATGCTGATAAATCACTTGAGACTACTAACAACTGATCTTGGAATTATCAAACGATATTATGCAGGTTAAAGGTAACAAGATTGATTTATCAATTTGTGAATTCTGCTATTAAATTTGGCCTTAATATGGAGGATTTATGTTAGCCTATCCCTAGGTTTGCAGTCAACTCCTTTCAATTACAGTAAATCTATTCATACATAGGATTGCTCATTCTCTATATTATGAAATCATATTATGTACTAATATTCTAGATCTATTAGAATATATATTAAACATATAATTAAATCATAATAAATCAATCAAAACTATTGTATTAAATAAAAGAATCAAAACATATTGTTATCTCAAATAAGGTTCATCAGACACTGAAAAGCATTTAGTTATACATAATAGAAAATGAAATCTAACATAAACTAGAAGAAAAATGAATAGAAAACAAAGAGTTCGTAATTCTAAATCTCCCTTATTTTCTATCAAATGTTCTTATAAGGTAGAAGTTTGATGATGTTGGGCCCCGATTCATTTTAGGTTTATTTAATTTATTATTGAGGTTTATTTTGCTTAATTTTCCTTTTAGAATTA
>JAOSBO010004615.1:0-13535 GCA_027563915.1 Erythroxylum rotundifolium | reverse complement strand
TATGATTTGAATGAGATTGATTAAAGAGAAAAGGAATGAATAAGAGGAAAAAAAAATTATACCGGATTTGAAATGTCATAAGGTTTCCAACGCGATGAGTTTGCTATGCTTCATGTTCGAAACGGATGTCGGTGTTTGCTTCGTTTAAGCGATTCGATTTGCTTCGATTCGTTTACTTCGCTTTCGATGTTCTTCCGCTTTTCGTCGGTTGGGATCCGGTTCCCGGATCGGGTCCCAACAGAGACTAGGAATGAATCAGGAATGCCTAACATAATTGGCAGTATGATCGAAGATAATTTTGGGAAGTTATTGAAAGTTGCTCAAGAACAATTATTTCTGAGTTGCTCTAATTTTTCTCAACTCTCATTTGATGTGAAGTTGTTGCATTTGAAGGTTCATAATAAATGGAGTAACAAGTCGTTTGACATATTAATTAACTTACTAAACGATGCATTACCTAGGGGACATAACTTACCGAAATCTTACTATGATGCGAAGAAACTGTTAAGGGACCTTGGATTGGGATATATTTCAATTCATGCTTGTAAGAATGACTGTGTTCTTTATTGGAAGGAAAGTAAAGAAGTTCAGGAGTGTCCTATTTGTGGTAAATCACGGTGGCAGGTGGATGATGGGAGAGGGAAAAAGATACCGATGAAAGTCCTTCAATACTTTTAAGCCACGATTACAAAGGCTGTTTATGTCAATAAAAACAGCCATAGATATGAGGTGGAATAAAGAGAAACATATTGATGATAACATTATGCGTTATCCAGCTGACTTAATGGCATGGAAAGAGATTGATAGAAAATTCCCATGGTTTAGACAAGATTGTCATAATGTTCGACTTGGATTGGCCTCAGATGGATTTAATCCTTTCGGTAATATGAGTAATTCATAAAGCATGTGGCCGATGATTCTAGTCCCATATAATTTACCTCTATGGAAGTATATGAAGGAGCCTTTTATGTTGTTCCCTTTGCTTATTCCTGGACCTGTTGCTCCTAGTAAAGACATCGATGTTTACTTGCAACCATTAATTAATGGCTTAAACAATGTATGGGAATATGAAATAGAAACTTTTGATGTTGTTGAAGGCAACACATTTACAAAGCATGCTGCTGTATTGTGGACTATAAACGATTTCCTAGCTTACGGGAATTTATCGGGGTGGAGCACTAAAGGGTATATGGCTTGTCCTGTCTGTAATCATCAAACATATTCAACAAGGATACGAAGTAAAATATGTTCTATAGGTCATCGTCATTATTTGGAACATGGGCATAGATGGCACAGAAGTAAATAGCTTAATGGCACAGTTGAGTTAGGTGAAGCTTCGATACAGTTGTCGGGTGATGACATTGTTTACCATCTGTCACATTTGGTTGACGTTACACCTGGCAAACACCCAAGTAATAGAAAGTGTAAGAGAAATGAGATCGAACTGAATTGGACTAAAAAAGCATATTTTCCAGCTTACCATATTGGAAGGAATTACTATTAAGGCATAATCTTGATGTCATGCATATTGATAAAAATGTTTGTGAGGCCATTTTAAGGACTGTTATGGGAATTGATGGAAAATCCAAAGACACTATTAAGGCTAGACTAGTATTGGAAGATATGAATATTAGAAGATTTGCTTTTAAGAAGAAGAGATGATGGATTATACTTTATTCCACCTACTTGTTACAAAATGTCAAAAAGTAAGAAACAAGCATACTGTTAGTTCCTCCAGTTAGTCAAATTTCTTGATAGATATGCATCTAATATAGGTCATTGTGTGAATGTTAAAGAGGGAAAAGTTTCAGGATTGAAAAGCCATAATTGTCATGTACTTTTTCAACGGCTACTTCCTGTTGGAATACATGGGTGTTTGCCGAAGGATGTGTCCGTTACTTTGGGTCAAGTGGGAGAGTTTTCTAAGCAATTATGTTGCAAGACACTTAAAGTTAAAGAGCTTGATAAATTGGAGAAAGACATAACATTGATTCTTTGTAAGCTTGAAATATTATTCCCTCCATCATTTTTCGATGTTATGGTTCATTTGGCAATTCACTTACCATATGAAGCAAAACTTGGTGTACCGGTTCAATTTATATGGATGTTTCTGATTGAAAGGTAATTTATATTAAATTCAACAAGTTTTTGCTATGTTATTTGTTAGTAACACTTCCTAAGTGTTTAACTGTTTACGTTTAGGGTTTATGCTCCCTTAAGTGTTATGTACATAATAAAGCTTGACCAGAGGGGTCTATTACAGAGGCTTTTATAGCAAATGAATGCTTGACTTCTTGCTCAATATACTTAACTGATGTGGAGACGAGATTTAATAGACCAGAACATCAATTTGATTTTAATTACGATAGTGGTTTGTCTATTTTCTCCCAAAAGGTGAGGCCACTTAGTGCGGGTAAATATGTTGAGTTAACTAAGGATGAATTCAAAATTCCGCATTGGTATATTTTGAACAGTTGCAAGAACATCGATACATACATAGAGTACGTATATTCTTTTCATTCAAACAATCATATTACAATTTCCTTCATTAACTCATATATGTTACTGTGTTTTTTTTCCAATAGAGAGCACAAGGACACAATTCAAAGCAAAGGGATCATTAATGTTGAAGAAAGACAAAGGCAGAAGTTTATATCATGGTTTAGAAATCGAGTAAGCTTCATATTAATTACATATTATGTATATATGAGAATATGTCTCATCCTCATATTTATTTTAAATTTGTCATACAAATTATACGGTTATATAACTATAACGTGCAAGAAGCGACAACAGCATTATATAATTTGATATGAAGGCCTCATATTTATGGGAAGAAACACACAGGTTGCATTGTTAATGGGGTGTGATATCACATACAAAATCGAGATAGTCGAGTTAGAAGTAAAAATAGTTTGGTTGTCATTGAAGGATGTCATGACGACGAAATAATTGACTTCTACGGTGTCATATATGAAATTATAGAGTTACACTACATCAAGAATAAGAATTTTGTTCTACTTAAATGCAAATGGTTTGATTTAACTGACATAAGAGTGAACGGGCATATTACTAGCATATATGTTAGTAAAGCATGGTATGATAATGATCCTTTTGTCCTTGAAAATCAGGCCAAACAAGTTTTCTATGTCAACGATACTGTATTAGGTCGTAACTGGAAGGCTGTTCAAAAGTTTCAACAAAGGAATGTCTTTGATTTTTATAAAAGGGATATTGGTGAATTAAATGAAGATGTTGATGAAGTCTATCAAGATAGTGGATTGGGGATCAATAACGAAGGCATTACAGTAGAAGATGCAGATATATCTTCTTTCCATAAGAGAGATGTCAAGCCAAATATAGTTCAACTAGATGAAATCCAACCTCATCTTATCTTACAAACAGATGAAGACTATACTCAGGATGACTTCAATGACAATGACGATACTTTGCTGGAATATATTAGTGATGAAGAATCAAACAAACACCTACTTAATGATGATAATTTTCTTCATCTTGATGATGATGATTGAATATAAGTTTCATTGTTTGTATTTTTTCAAATGTTAATAACATAATTATAGGTATTATGTTGTTGATGTTGTAGTTATGTTTATTTATGATGACTATAAGCATATTTTTAATGTTTCAGTTATGTTTTTATGGTAGTTGATGATTTTCTGTATTTCTTGTCTATTTTTTGATATTGTTGATGATGTTGATTTTAACACTGGTTGATTACAATGACACCTAGTCGTAACAAAGGAAAGAGGGTAGATACAAGCGATGAAGTTTCTCCAACAGAACAACCAACAATTGCATCATCGCATGATGAAATTCAGCAACAACAACCTTTACCAACATCGTCTGGTAGTCATAAGAGATCTTCAAGTTTGTTATTGATAACCAAGCATATATACATTTATGTTCTCATTACATGTTTAGTGTGTTTTATTCATTATGTTATTTTTCAAGATCCAATATTGGCCTCAGAAAACGAGGTAGGGAAAGACAAAAGGAGTTGAGTTGCAATGGATGAATGTTACAATGAATTCGAAGTTATCCGTGACTCTTGACCCGACACAGGGGTGCCCAGTTGATAAGATCCAAGTAGCAAAATTGGCTAGTTAGTTAGGTGTTGTTGTTTGGAATGAGTTGCCTTGCCTTCAGCATGTCTGGCAGTTGAAGGAAGACAATTTGCTGTAAAATGCTTTAGATAAAGTTTTGATATTATTTCGATTCATTTCATTATAAGTATTACAATTTTACTTAACTAAATTAATAACTTATCTAATACGTGTTTTCACAGATGAAGCTCAATATTGTAGATATCGAGCAGCCTGAGGTTTCAAGCAGTGTTGGTTCACCGTTGAAATAAAGGGTGAAGGATTACGACTATCAACTGCATAAATATTATCAGTCTTTCCTTCCGATGAAGAGAACAAGAGATATGTGCTGGAAAGGGAGACTAAAGAAAATTGGAATAAATTGTGTGATTATTAGGCTTCACCACAGTTTAAGGTTTGTTTTCTTCTCTTCATATTTTTCCTTCCATTAATTCTCTTAATTTAGGAAAAGTGTCAAAAAGTCAAGCCCAACAGAGCAAAGATGACAACTCCGCATAACACTAACTTCAGATCATTTGTCGTTGTCCGACAAGAATTAGTAAATGTAATGTGTTCAATTTATTATTCTATTTTTTAATACAATAAATTCTAATTAGTTAAATTTTATTAGATTCATATCGTAGAGTCAAACACATCTCTAAAGGCAACAATGTGATTAGATCACACTATACAAGCACACATACTACAAGGAAGGGCAAGACTGGACGTCTGAAGAGGCACAAAGTAATTATATAAGTACAAATAAATTAATATTACAATTTATTTTTCTATATAATATTAACTAATAATTTTAAAGTTAACTCCATTTTCTACTTTACATTGTAGAATAAGATGCAGGAGTTGTTGTAGACGTCATTAGTTGAGGGAAATTAGTCCAATGTCGATGACATTTGCAACAATGTCCTTAGTACACGATCGAGTTATATCAAAGTCCTTGGATATGGCTTTAAGCTTGTTAGAGCCTCTTCCTTATGACCAACATTGTTGACAGTGCTTCAAAAGGAGAACCAGGTACTGAAGATGAAATTATAATGTACAAAAGACAAATTACAATGTACAGAAGACAAGTTAAATCAAGGACTAAAAGAAATTAGCAACCTTAAAAAATTGGTTAAACAAATGCTAGGTTCTTCATATGTTAGTGCTAGTGACTCAGATTTAGACTCTTAGTATGTAAATGATGTAAATATTGTTTTATATATAATGTATACCATTTTATATGTTTATTTTATTTCAATTTATTATTATTTACCAAATATTAAAAATGTCTTAAAATTTGTAATAAATTAAAATATATTCATTTTTATCAATTATAATAATTATAAATTTCAAAATTAAAATTTGTTACTAGATAATATAAGCTAAAAAAAATAATTCGTCAAAAAAAGTCTTCAAAATTGTAATAAATTAAAATAAATTCATTTATAAAAATTATTAAATTAAAAGTTAAATTTCGTCACTAAATACTATTAGCTACCAAATGAAATTTGTCACAAAAACTAATTAACCATGAAACAAAAATCGTCGGTAAAAAGTATTTGCTACAACAAAATTTTGTAGCTAAAACTTTTTTTCCTACCAAACAAAATTGGTCACAAAATCATATTAGTAACCAAACATAATTCTTCATAAAGCTTTTTACTAACGCTTACAAAATGTCTCTAAAAACATTTCCCTACAGAAATAATTAATAGTTAAAATTTTTTTGCTACCAAAAATAAATCGTCATTAAAAATAAATATTGACAAATAAGGTTTCATGGGAAAAGACTTTTATCTATGAAAAGAAAACGTCACATACACCATCTACGACGTTCCTCTCTATCTTCAATAATAAGTTTTTTCGACGAATTATAGTTGTCGCAAACATGTTTTCGCAACGACTTCTGTGAAATGTTGCCGATGTTGTTTTGTTACCGGGATTTTGTGACAATTTTGGCGAGGAAATATAATCGATGTACATTAATAATTGTGACGATTTTTCTTTTTTTAGCAACGTTTAAATTCATGGCTAAAAACCCAGTTTGTTGTACTGATAGAGTGAATAATCTCTTGGGCTATCATGATTTTATCTACTGCTTGTCATCTGGGGATGAAGCTAGTTTCGACTGGGGCAATAAAATCATTTAAGAAAGGCCGCAATCTATTCAGCAGGACTTTGGTAATAAGTTTATACGCCACTGTTCACAAACTTATTAGTCTAAACTACTTAACATACTCAAGATTGGCAACTTTTGGAATGAGAACAAGGAGGACATGATTCAAGTTACTATTGAAGGTACCAATGCATAATGTTACATTAACAAGCTCCACTAAAGACAATTTAACAATAGTCTAAAACTCCTGGTAAAAACTGCATGGTAGCCATCAATTCCTAGAGTTTTCCACGATTTCATCTGAAAGAGAGCATTCTGAACTTCACACTCAAGCACCTCTGACTCTAAAGACACTCTATCCACTACCAACAAAGTTGGGTGGATCAAGGGAGATAGCATATTATGATCCAATTCATCCAAACTAAACAACTATTTATAATAACGTAACACTATACTACAAAGGGCATCTAGTTTCGTTGCCCAGCTGTTGTCATTATCCCTAAGCATAGTAATTTTATTCCTTTGTCGTTGACGACAGACGGTAGACAAGTGAAAATGCAAGATGTCTCAGGCAACGGAGCACCAAAACAAAACGAAAGAAATAAGTATTTCGCGTAACAATCGAATTGATTGATCCATAATGAAGAAGATATTCAAAATATATATACAGAGTGCAAGAAGAAAAAGTTGTAACAACCTAATTATTGTCAATCATTGAATGTTTGCTTTTGATAACTACTGTACACATATTCTATTTTCTGTAAAAGTTGGAAAAAGGAAGAAGGCAATGAATTGTTGGTGTTTATTTGTTTTACTGCTAGCGTTGATTTGTTTTTTACCTACTATCCTTGTGGGCCTACTGGTGTTGTGGTGTCATTTGAGCTTTTGGGCTCTATCTACACCCCCCTCAAGTTGGAGCATCATCAATGAGACCCAACTTATATGTTGCAATGGTAAGGTGTTGGGCTGTTAAAGATTTCGTAAAACAGTTGGCCAGTTGCTGCTACGAAAGACTATGAGTTGTACGGATGAAGTTTTCTTTGACAGCATTCCAAACCAAGTGGCAGTCTATTTCCACGTGTTTGGTGCGTTCATGGAAAACTAGATTTGCTAAAATGTGTAATGTTGTCATGTTGTCACAATGAAGTATAATAGGAAGATGAGGACGAATCTGTAAATCATTCATTACATAACTGAGCCATTGGAGTTCACAAAGTGTGCTTGCCATACTGCGTGGTACTTGGATTCGGCAGAGAAGTGACTGACAGTTTGTTGTTTCCTTGAGCCAAACCATGTAAGATGCAATAACCTATGACTGATTTTCACAAGAATGAGCTCCCTGTCCAGTCGAAGTCGGAGAATGTTATTAATGTCGGGTTCTCTTATACTGGATAATAAAGTTTCTTAACTACTTTCAATTTTAAATACCATAGAATATGAATGAGAGCATCTCAATGAGGTTGTTGTGGTGTGGCATTAAATTGGGTAAATTGTTATACTGTAAATGTAAGATCTGCACGAGTAAAATTAAGGCAGAGGGGTTGTCCTGTGAGTCATCTGTACAGTATAGGATCTTGTAATGGAACCTCTTCATCAATTGACTGTTTCAAACCTTATGGTATAGGTACAATGGTGCATTTGATGTTCATTAAATCAACATCTTTGAGAATGTCATAAATGTGCTTCTGCTGGGACAGATATATGCCTGATTCAAATCTGGAAATCTTCACACCAATAAAATATTTCACGTACCCAAAATACTTTATTGTGAACTTTGTGTGCCATTCCTCTTTCACAATAATAATGTCAGAATCATTTTCACCAAATATCAAGATATCATCCATATGGATAACGATGGAAATGAAAGAGATGATGGTACCTCATATGAAGAGGCAATTGTCCAACTCAGATTGTTGGAATTATAGGTGCAAAAGCATTGACAATATCTCCTTATTTCATTGTCTGCCAGCCTGCTTAAGACCATACAAGGACTTTTGTAATTCATATAATTGCCCATTTGAAGTTTTGAAATAACCTTGTGGAGGCCATATGTATATGTCTTCATCGATCTAGCCATACAAGTATGCATTATTGATATCCGCAATGATTTATGAGCTAGTTTTTTGCTGCAACAAGAGCGAGAAGAAATTTGATAGTAGTGATCTCAGCGATCGGTAAAAAGGCATCGGAATAGTCGATTCTGGCTCTTTGGTTGAAGCCTTTCACCAGAAGCCTTGCCGCCGTTTGCTCTTATAAATCCATTTAGTTGTTAACGGTTTCTTCCCTTTAGGTAGATCAACAAATGTCCAGGTTTCATTTTTCTCTAACACATCTAACTCGCTTTGCATAGCCACGATCCATAACATATCTTTTTTTGGCAGCTTTAAATGATAAAGGTTCATGTTTGGAAGACACATTTGCCATAAAGGCTTTGTATAAAGAAGATAAATTAATAGAGGGAGTAGAAATTTGGACCTGGTGTGATGACGTTGTAGCAGAATTGTCGAGAAATGCGGTATTTTCAACATAAGAAGCATAATCGTTGAGGTACTTTGGTCGGGATTTGGGTCTGGTGCTTAATCGGATTTGTGGTTCATGATTGATGTCTGGTGCGGTTGTAGAAGCTGATGGGAAGGAGGTGAAGGACATAACTTCTGGGTCTGGGTAAAATGGTAAGGTAATTGGCGTGTTTGGATTTGATAGGTTAATTGTGGTCAAAGGTGCGTTAAGTGTGTTTGGACTGGTAGGATGGGGTATTGGTATTTGATTAATTGTAGGTGTATTATTTGGGCTAGGATCAACAGAATTTGGGCCTATTTCGAATTGAAACATGGATTGTGTTGGAGGCATGGCAATTGGTGTTTTTGGGGATTTAAAAGGGAAAATCTCTTCTAAAAAATTTACATCTCTTGATACGAGTAAATTCCCTATTTCTAAATCCATTATTTTATACCCTTTTTGTCCCAGGACATACCTAAGAAATATGCATTTTTTGGCTCTCTGTTTAAGTTTATCTTTCAATGGTTTTGTGATTGTGGCAAAACATAAACACCTAATTGTTTTTATATTGTCGTAATTTGGTGTTTTCCTGTAGAGTTTTTCAAAAGAAGTTTTCCACGCTAAAATTTTTGTGGGCAACCTATTTACTAAGAATGTAGACATGAGTATGGCTCCCCCGCAAAATTTCTTAGGTATGTTTGAATGAAACATGAGGGATCGGGTGATTTAAAGGAGGTGTTAGTGTTTCCTCTTGACCACACCATTTTGTTGTGGGGTATATAGGCTATTTTTTTAGTGAAATATTCCCTTTTTTTAATAACTCTTGACAATTTTTGTTTACAAACTCAGTTTCGTTGTCAATTCTTACGATCAAAATTGGTTGGTCAAAATGAGTTTTTATCATATGTAAAAAAGTTTCTATGATTTCGTGTTCTATGATTTCGTAGACTTGGGACTTGTTATTTATTAGGTATGTCCATGTGGCCCTTGAGTACTCATCGAATATGGTTATGAAGTACGTAGATCCACCAATGTTGGGTTTTTGATATAGGTCCCAAAGATCAAAATGCAGGAGCTCAAAAGGCTTGAGGGCTAAAATGTTATGTTTAGGGAAGATCTTTCTAACTTGTTTTGCAAGTGGGCATATGTCACATATGTGTTTAATGGGTAATTTGATTGAAACATTAGATAAATGGACTACTTTTTTCCTTAGATGCATGTCCAAGTCTATGATGCCATAACACAAAATTATCGCTCACATAATTAATTTCAGTGTTTTGAAAGAAGAAACTCAACAAAAGACCTTTCAAGCTTTTTTTAGGAAGTAAGTTTCTTAGAGTTAATTTGTAAATACCGCCTTTCGCCTTGCAAATAGCCAGAACGTAATCATTCCATGGGTCCTACAAATACACACAGCTTTCAATAAAAATGGCAGCTAAATTATTTTGAGTGGCTATCTTGTTTACGGATATTAACTTATGATGAAACGTTGGAATGCATAAAACGTGGTCAAGTTTGAGAGGTGAGGGGATATTAACAGTTCCTACATGGCTAACATTCTTACCTGATCCATCTGGTAAAGTGACGGGTTGAATGTTGGTCGTTTTATTTGGGTTGTCAAGTAAAGTTAGGTTCGAACACATATATGTCGAGGAACCCAAGTCTACCACTAATGAACCTTCATCATTTTTATCACCGCAAGAAGAAAAGGTTTAGATTTGATACCTGCAAAGTTGTTTTAAGCAACATGGTTCACCTTTATAACATTTTTTCCCCTTCCATACTTCATTAATTTATAGACTTGTTTGGTAAGTTCAGCAACATTTGCCTCCAGTTCTGATTTGCAATCTTCTTTGTTTTGACTCTTTGTTTCAACCTTAGCAACAACACCTACAAATTGGCTTTTCCCTTTCTTTTTCAGGGTTCTTTATACCATTCTGGTATCCCATTTAGCTTAAAACATGTGTCTCATAAATGTCCCCATTCGTGACAATATTTATGCTCTTTTCTCATGTATGGTTTCTTTACAGTGCTGTCTTTAACAGGATTTAATTTTCTACCCATAGTGTTACCAGCAAGCAGAGCCACACCTTTGACTCCCTCCTACATGTTTTTGTTTTTCAATAGTCAAAAATCATAGAGTATGCTTTATCAACCTGAGGCAGTGGTTCCAAAAGCATAATCTGACTAACTATCCCACTATACTCTTCTCTCAAACCCAGCAAAAACCACATTAATTTATTATTATTCGATACAGTTGTATTATGAGTCAATGCGTCACACACGCAGTTTCTCATTGACATGAGGCAGTCAATGTCATTCCACATTTTCTTCAGCTTCGTAAAGTAAACAGTCACTGAGTTGTTACCTTAGCGCAGGTTGTTAGTTTCTTGCATAACCTGGTAAATGTGAGGGTCGTTGCTCTCTCCGTACCGTCTTTTCAGCTCCTCCCATAGGTCACGAGCAATGGTGACTACTTGAAACGACTCAGCTATTTCCGTTGTTAGTGTGTTCAAGATCCACACAATCATGATCGTATCAATTGTCACCTACTTCCATGCTAAAGCTTCATCATTAGCAAATTTTTCCAGAGTGCCATTAATGATTCCAAATCTGTTTTGGCTCGTAAAGATATGGTCATTGCCCTACTCTATAGTAGATAATTAGTACCATCGAATGGAGTCGTGACCAGTACACTGCCAGGATTATTAACCAATGAGATGTTTAGAGAGTCGATTTTGATTTGGGTAATGGGTGTGGTGTTTTCGCTATTTTCTTTAGTAATTTCATCGCTCATTTTGGGTAACTGGTTAAGTGTGTTTGATTTGGATTTTAGGGCTATCACAAAATCTAAGAGTTATCTCTCTGATACCTTACAAGGTGTCTCCGGCAATGAAGCACCAAAATGAAACAAAAGAAATGGGTATTTCGTGTAACAATCGAATTGATTGATCCACAATGAAGAAACTATACAAATTATATATACAAGGTGCAAGAAAAAAAGGTTGTAACAACCTAATTACTATCGATTGTTGGATGTTTGATTTTGATATCTATTATACACGTATTTTGCTTTCTGTAAAAGTTGGAAAATGGAAGAAGGCAATGAATCGTTGGCATCGATTTGTTTTGCAGCTGGTGTTGATTTGTTTTATACCTGCTGTCCTTATGGGCCTACTAATGTTGTGGTGTCATTTGAGCTTTTAAGTTCTATCTATAGAAAAAAAAACCCTTGTGTTCCGATTATGGTGACAGATCTTCTCCTAAATATGTTACAACTCTATTTTATTAATTTTTATTCACACATTTATAGACACCCACGTATTGTTAAATATAGATAAAAACCAATGATATACCTTTAAAACAAGCTATTAGGCACAGGTGATCCCGTGCCCTGTTCTCCATGTTGAATCCATTGAACTCTCAATTTTTATGCCCAAAAAGTCTCCTCCTATGTAAGAACTACATTATAGTCCTTCACCAACTCTTCCTCTACCAATTCCACCTGTTGAGCGTGGTGAGTCGATGAGGTTTTTTGTAAACCACCAATACGTGTCTTTAGCATCCTTTTTTTGTCAAATAAATTAACAAAGGATTCTTTACTTCATTTTCTAAGGTTTGTTGCGTGTTGCCATGACCTCGCCCTTGCTAGCAACATCACCATCAATAGCAACCCAGGTTGTGTTCGCCAGTTCTCTAAACTCGTCACGAGATAGCCATATCGGCTGGAATCAGAATGGTCACTTAGAAACATCCATAGCCTCCCTACTAACACACTGAATCAAGATAGGGCAATGATTCGAAGTAGTACATGGCAAGTGTCTGACCAAAGCCTCTTGATGTCGCAACCTCCACTTAGAATTGGCTTCTACTCAATCCAACCTTTCCTACACTCTTGCTACACCCTTCCTTTTGTTACATCATGTAAAAGTAGGCACTTGGAACTCAAGATCCATAAGACCACAAGCCATCATCATACCATGAAAAAAGTTACAACGAGTAAGCGTCGAAATTATGCCACCAAAATTCTCAGAGCAGTTAGACACATCATTTAAATCACCAACTACAACCCCAGGTAGGGAAAAGGTAGTAGTAAAATCCTCCAAACATTGTCGAAGGTTCCGTCTAACTTCAAGCACAAGACTGGCATACACGACAGTTAACAAACAGTCTATTACACTATCAATCTTAACAATTACATGAACAATCTGTGGAGAAGAATAGATTACGTCTAAATCCACCAATTGATAATCCCAACACAACTAAATAACACCAGCAAAAACCAACCAGGATAGCAACATAATACTTTGGGAACTTGAACCTCCGAATCATCCTTTGTGCCCGAGATCCAAAGATAAGAGGTTCAACCACAACCAAAATCGAAGGTTTCTGATTACTTAATAAGGTCTTGGCATTTTGCGGGAAGAACTTAGTTCCCGCTCCTCTGCTGTTCTATAAGACTAAAGTCGCGGTTGGATCTGCGGTGCAGTGGGGTTAAGTACTTATTCACCGCAGTTTCTAAACGTAGTAACACATTTGGATTTGCAGCCGACATCCACAGGTTGAAGAAAACTACGGTGCTACTGCGGAAATAGATAAGCAGAAAGAGAGTTGTGATAGAAAATTGCTTATGTAGTAGAAATTTTACTTTCCAATAATAACCTTATGATATTTTAGTATTTTCCATTATGCCCTTAGCTAATTAATAAAAGAAAGTTTTTGCCAATAGTATTTAAATAAGGTAAAATATTTTATTTACTAAATTTATTTTATTTATATTTTCTTATTTTAATTTAATATTTATAATTTGAATT
>JAOSBO010004575.1:0-13538 GCA_027563915.1 Erythroxylum rotundifolium | reverse complement strand
CTGTATTGAGCATTACCATTTCAATTACCTATCATTGTGATTATTGTGAGTTGAGTGATTAGAGGAAAATCACTTGGAAGGTAGGATTTGTGCCGGAAAACAGATCGATTGTGAGGTGTAGCTTGAGCCGAAAATTAAGTGGTGTTGAAAAGTTCACACTAAACTAAAAAGTGTGTAGTAAAGTGTTTTGCCAAAATCCTAAGTGGGAACTTAGGTAGAGGACGTAGGTCTTAGCACCAAACCTCTATAAAAACAGTGTTTGCCTTTGTTCCCTGCTCTTTTACATTTCAATTTTGATTGTTTATTTTGTGTGTTCTAATTCTCTGTTTTTTGTAGCACTTTTAGAAAGAAGTTTAAAAGATCTATTCAACCCCCCTTCTAGATCGTTTTCATGCCCCATTCTCAGAAATTACATGTCCAAGGAATACCACCTCATGGAGCCAAAATTCACATTTGCTGAGTTTGGCATAAAGTTCCCTCTCCCCCAAAGTCTACAATACTATCTTGAGATGTTCCTCATGTTCCCCTTCACTCTTGGAGTGCACAAGAATGTCATCTATAAAAACTATGACAAATTGATCTAGATACTCCTTGAAGACCTTATTCATAAGATCCATGAATGCAGCTGGAGCATTGGTTAAACCAAAAAGAATAACTAGAAACTCGTAATGCCCATAATGTGTCCTCAAGGCTGTCTTATTTACATCAAAATCTCTAATTCTGAGCTGATGATAGCCCGATATAAGATCAATCTTGGAAAAGACCCTTGCTCCCTACAGCTGGTCAAACAGATCATCTATTCATGATAGAGGATACTTGTTTTTAATGGTCACCTTGTTAAGTCTCTGGTAATCAATACACATCTGCCATGTTCCATCCTTCTTCTTGACAAATAGAATAGGTGCTCCATAAGATGACGAACTTGGCCATATGCACCCCTTCTCTAACAGTTCCTCCAACTGTTCCTTAAGCTCCTTCAGCTCAGCTGGAGTCATCCTATATGGTGGTATAGAAATGGATGCGGTTCTGGGAATCAAGTCGATGGCAAACTCGATTTCCCTTATCGGTGGCAAAACAGGTAAGTCCTTTGGGAAAACATCAGGAAATTCCCTTACAATCGGAAAATCCTCTAACCTCCTTTCATTCACATTAGCCTCCACATCATGCGCCAAGAAGGCTTCACACCCCTTTTTCATCATCTTGTCAGCTAGCAAAGCTGAAATAATTCTTGGGGATGGTACTCTCCTGTCCACCCCTAAAAATCACCTTCTCTCCATTGCCTAGATTAAATTCCATCTCTTTAAGGCCGCAATATAACTTCGCTTGATATTTCTCCATGACATCCATTCCAAGTATAACATCTAAGTCTTTGAGGTCTAGAGGTAGTAAGTCCACTACCAGTCTGGCACCATTAATGAAGAGTTAATAGCCTCTATACACTTGACTGATTATCACATTCCTCCCTAGAGGTGTACTAACAAGCAAAGGACTATTCAAAGGCACTGAATTCACATCATGTAACATCATACTTGCATAAACAAATGAATGCGTGGAGCTAGAATCAATCAAAACATATACTACAGAATTGAATAACTGAGCCATACCTGTAATAACTTTAGGTGCGGCTACAGCTTCCTCCATTCTCATGGCAAACACCCTTGTCTGTGCCTGACCTCTTGGCCTTCCTGGAGGAATAGTCTTCCCTGCAGCTCCAGAACTGTCCACCTCAGTGACTAGTCTGGTTCCCACTGTTTCAACTCTCCTTGGGTCTTGTGACCACAACCCGTACTGCCTAGTTAGTTGGGGACAGCCCCTGATTATATGTCCCTTCTCTCTACATCGAAAGCATGCTCCTAGTAACTTGAAGCACTCTCCCCTGTGCAGTTTCCCACAATGCTCACATTAGGGGTTCATGTTCCTGCTCCTCTCTACCTTGCTATTGCCTCTTGTTGATGAGGCTTGCACTGACACTGCCCTTGCTTGCTTGTTTTTAGTAGAGGCACTACTCCCTGCCTCACTCTGTATATGGGAGCCCTTCACACCCCTCTCAGGTATTGGAGCACTCACACCCTTTCTAGAGAATTGCTCCCAGTTCTTCCTCTTCCTGCTTACCTCATTCTTTATATTCTCCAATTTCTCAGCCTAGAGTGCAACATCTACCAACTACTGGTAATCATAGAAATTGTGGGTCAACACCTTCTCCTTGATCCCTAAATGGAGACCTCCCTCAACCTTGTGGCACTTATCTTCCTCATTCACCACAATGTTTGCTGCATATCTAGAAAGATGTGTGAACTTCAGCTCATACTCACTCACACTCATATCCCTCTATGTGAGATTCAGAAATTCTCTGGCCTTCTCTTGAATATAGACCCTGAAGAAGTATTTCCTCCTGAAAGCTTCCAAAAAGTCTCTCCATGACAACACTGGAGGCATATCTTAACTATGGGGCACTGATTCCTACCAATGAAGTGCATCCCCTTGTAGCAAGCTCACTACATAATCTAATTTCCTCTTATTCAAACACTTCATCTGAATCAGAACCCTCTCAGTCCTCTTCAACTAGGCTTTAGCTTCTTCTAGATTTGTAGTTCTGTTAAAATATACAACTCTATACTTACAGAGCTTATCATACTGTCCAGTCCTCTCCACTGGAGCTTACATTGGAACTTGAGACCTTTGGCCCATGGCATATGAGAAATTTTGAGCAAAGGCCTGAAAGAACTATTGATCTAGAGGTTTTGTTTGAGGCATAGGAGGAGGCGGTAGAGGCACCTCATATTGCACACTAGGTGCCTCAGAATCAGGAGCAGAATGTGTCCCTGTATCTTGTGGGACATAGGATTAATCGGTGCTCCCTTGGCGAGAGCTAGATCGAGTCAAAGCTCCTCGAGTTCTCTTTTGAGGCGACATAATCACTCCTTCAATATAAAACCAATGAAAATCTTTAGTTCGTACAGAATAGTTTCAAAATTTGTAAAACAGTTCAAATCGTATAAAACAATTTCAAATCATGAAAAACAATGCAAGTTGTTCACTTAAAACAATGCATGTACACTTCATGTCTTAACCTACTCAATTCGTGCTTCGGATACTCCTAAACTTGGTCCTACACCTGGACCTCAACCTAAATGCTTTGATACCATAAGTGTTGGGTCCTTGCCCTTGCAAGTCACATGCTCAACGTCCTAAGTGACATCTAGACGCGTGTCCTACAAAAGGGGCGTGCCCAAACCAGCCAATCCTCAAAAGAACTCACTTTACCTATTTCCGGACATATTTGTGGAAAAACTTAAAGTAGAATTTCAATTTGATCTCATCAGAACATTTTGTCCCATGACTAGTATTTATAGCCTAAGTCTCTAACTACTTTTCGATCCTTAATAACCGCTTCTTGTTGAAAACTGTTATCTAATTGAGTTCTGCAACTAACTCCAACTAAGTAACTGTCTGACGGACAAGCGTAACTTCTTCTTTGTATCATCTGTGTTTTCAACTTCAACTATATTTTGCGCTTTGTCTATGATTTGCGCTTCATCTGTGTTTTCCTTACATCTATGTTTTCCTTGCATCTGTTTTTTCCTTGCATCTGTTGTTTTGGTGACGTCATCACAGACGATGCGTATTTACATTCCTACACATTCCCCTTTCTAAGGACCCTAACTTCTAATCCAAAGGTCCAAAAATTTCATATTATATACTGTTGGATAGCTAAAAGGATGAACTACCACTTCTAAGAAGACAAATTTGTCCAAATCAGCCTAGATTAATACGGATCTTCCCTTGAAGTTAGGATACAAATTTTATCGCTATAGGTGCTTTAAAATGCCATGCGGAAGCTTTAAAGAAAAATCATGAGCAAAACATACACATATTTCCTTAATCTTCAAAACAAATAAGAGTTTGACAACACTTTAGTGGGCATTTCGAGCCCCCTTGCATCATAATTCAAAATACAGAGTTTATAAAAACTAAAATCGCTCAAAATGCGACTAAAGAATTCCTTTACTTGATCTAACTTCAAAACAAACAAAACCAAATATGCAGACTGGAGTGATGCCTTGACTCTTGACTTACTCAATCTCTTGCTCGTCACCTGAATGGGAGGAGGAGAATGGAGGTGAGCTTAAAGCACGTGGGTAATAATTTTATAATTGAGAAACAAGTAAAACCATTTTCAAAACTCATTGTCATTATACATTTGGAAACCATAATAATTTCCCATAGAAAAACACCAATCACTTATTTCTCAAAATTCTCATTTTATCAAATAGTTCATGAGCAATTATAAATCATGTATGCATCAAACTTGTTAACACATAAGCACATCAAAATGGTTTGGGTGGTTCCAAAACAGAACATACTACACATTTCCCATAAGGGTCCTATGTAGCCATAAACAGAACGTACTACCGCAATTCTATTTAATGGTCTTGCGCAGCTGTGAACTTATGTGAGTCCATGAAGGAGCTCCATGCCACTAGCGGGTAAGTGGGAGAAGCCTTTTATCAAAGTGCACTTGACTTAACTTAGGGGACCACCACAAACCCACATAATCATGCATTTCACAACTTGTAAACTTATGGCCTCAACGACATTTTTCCAAAACTTGATTTCAAATCATAACATCGTTTCAAATAAAAATTCAATATACTTTCGAAAGTCAATTTCATCAGTCCTTTCACAAACCAATAATACTATTCATATGCAAAAATATGGCACATTATCAAAGCATTCAAGTAACCTTAACGGCATATTTATAACACTACTGAAAACATTTTATGACTTTCTTAGTTTTGAAGAAACATTAGGGCTTATTACTTAATTATAAAAGTGTTACTCACCTAAAATCCTTGCTTATAAACTTGTTTAGGGATTTGCTTAAGGATGTCTTAACTCTTGCTCCTTTGGCCTCTCTTGATCCCCTCCTTGATTTTCTTCATAAAAGACACAATTCCCTTTCAACAGAAATTCAAATTTGAGAACTCATAAAACACATTCACTAAAATTGATCCTAGAATTCTTAAACTCATATATTTTTTGCTCTAAGGAAAGCTCTTCCCTTCCTCTTTCTTTTTCCATTCTTGAATAACCTCAAACTCTGTCTTTAAGATTAAGAAAAGATGTAACCTAGTCCAAAACTCTATTCTTTCTCAACTTCACCGAAAACTCTCTTCTTCTTTTTATCTTTCTTTCCTTCACTCACGTTTTTGGTCTTCTTATTTACAAGACAACCTTGTCCTCTTCCCATTCTACCCTTAATGGGTGAGAAA
Source organism: Erythroxylum rotundifolium (assembly GCA_027563915.1). NCBI lineage: Eukaryota > Viridiplantae > Streptophyta > Magnoliopsida > Malpighiales > Erythroxylaceae > Erythroxylum > Erythroxylum rotundifolium. The sequence continues at coordinate 8,265 of JAOSBO010004575.1, read as the reverse complement.
ATTCTACCTTACCCTTCCTTTAATGTCTTAGTGCTTCTAACCTTAAGTAATCCACCCAAAATACCCCTTTATGAATTTTCTTTTCTACCTTTAATTCAACTAACCCTAGAAATAAATTATACTAACAAAAATAATAATACTTAATAAAAAATTAAACTTCCAAAATTTACTTATCCAAACCTCATAATTATTTAAATCATGCATAACTAAAAAAAAACATTTGGGGTCCAACACCCTTAGTGACACAATTGCAATGGGGAGTTTTTTTTTCTGTCACGAATATGGCTCTCTACGCCAGCTTCTGGATTATTTCCTGGGTCTTCTTCGGATCTCCTCCAGTTGCCCTAAAACACTAACAAACACATCAAGGCACTTCATAAATATAACATTAAAGCTCAACATCACGTTCCAACCCAAAAAAACACACCTAAAACACATACTAAACAATCAAATTAATCACTAGACACACGCTAAACTACCCACAATAACATGATGCAATCTATGCCTATTAGGAATCAATTCCAATTTTGAAATAATGTTATACATTGATTCAGTGAGTGGTTGTATGTCATGAAACGTTGAAAGGAGAATTTAAAAATCTTAAAGTTATTGCTCGTAGCCAAACTAGACATACTAAAGATCTTTGCTATAAACTTATAGGATATCCAAATTGGTGGGACCATAATCAAGCACCCCGAAAGAAGAATTTAAAGAAAACTCCAATTGTTGTTGTTGCTAAGACTAAAATTAATGATGATGCCATTGAAAAGACTTTTGCATTAGTAACAACTAAAAATAATGATGGTAATATTTCTATTGTTTTTGAACATATTTCTAACAGTACATGGATAATTGATATTGATGCTCATATGACCATTGATTCTAGACAGGTTATTAAACTCACAGAGACCTCATAAAAATTTATTTCTACTGCCAATGGTGAAAAAGCCCGATTGTTAAGGAAGGGTCTTTAACTCTTATTAATACTTTAAATTAGGATTATATTTTGATTAATCAAACTCCTTCCCACTCCATTGAATTTCAAAGCCCATTTCAAGTCCTCACTAATGTTGTAGCTACTCTACCAATAGCAAATTTGCCTCCTCATATTTTTTGATGTGTAGTATTTTTGCATATCTATAAACATCAACACAAAAAGCGAGCTCCATAAGCCTTACAATGTGCTTTTCTTAGGTATGAGACAAATAAAAAGCGTATCAGTGTTATCATCCTCCAACTAAATGCATCTTCATCACAATTGATGTAATCTTTTATTAAAATACAATGTATTTCTCTAAGTATGAGCTTCACGAGAAGTATTAAAAGGAAATTCAAACTCTTGATTACAAACTTCAAGAGTAGTACAAAGATGACTACCATTTTTCATATGGTAATGGTGCTACTAATCGTTAATTGTACCATGAAGAGGAGCAGGAAGGGGCTATTAAACTAAAGGATATTGATCAAGAAGGTAATACTAAAGAGGAGGATATTGATCCAAGTGTAGAAGTTGAGACTCTCATTAATATACCACACCAATCGTTTATTAAGGATGTTCCTATTGCTGACCCTGAGCCACTCAGAAAACAACTACCAAAGCATCTTACTGAAGGTATTCTTAAGCCTCTATATGAACCCAAAACTTCAAGTAGAGTTACATATCCAATTGGTCATTATATGTCAAATAATAATCTGTCAAAATCAAATAGGTCATTTATAAATCAATTATCTATTATAGCTATTCCTAACAATGTGCAGGATGCTTTAATGGTTCCAAGATGGAGAACAACAATTGATGTGGAAATGAACTCTTTATATATAAAAAAAAAACTTAGGAGATTGTTGCTAGTTGGATTGTACTTTACAATGTAAAGTATAATGCAAATGACAAAGTTGAAAGATTCAAAATAAGATTGGTGGCAAAGAGGTATACCAAAATCTATAGGATTGATTACACAAAGACAGTGTTGGAACATCTATGATCTATGAATCATATTACGCATCGGAATGGACCATAAAATTCTGGTATTGTGCCTTGGTAAATCAAAATTTCATAACAAGAAGTATGCGGAATTACCTATTGTAGCATGCGGATTACGTTTCTTTCTAGATATCTTGATGCTGCAACTCGCGAACGTCCTCTACCGGTATCACACGAGGATGAACGTTCTAAAACACTTTAGAATGACTCACTATTTTTCGCTCAGGAAAAGTGACGAGTGGTTAGGGTTTTCGTATGTCTTCTAATAAGACATAATCCCTCTATTTATAGAGAAACCCTAAGCCTAAACCCATTAGGATTATGGAAGCCTAATAAGTTTTGACCTATATTATATCTCATATAATAAAAACCCAACAACTTAATTGAATCTAGCCCAATAAATATATTCACACATATTTATTTAATTCCTAATAAATTAGGCCCAAGAGAATAAGCCCAAATCACATCACTCTTTGTGTTCAACCCTATAGGATCATTTGATTTTGGCAATGAGCTTGATCACATTTCAAGGCCCATAAGTCATAAGTAGCCTCTAGCAAGACATTATGACTACCCAAATCAAATGAGGATTGGTAATCCGATTTAACCTGTAACTATGGTTACAAACTCAGTCCCTTTATAACACAATATCAAGATTAATCATAAGGTATAATACATGTCAACCTTTGATTAATCATAGTTTCATGATTCCCAAGTTGACTGATTATAACAAATGACATTGATGACTCCTCATCAATTCATTTGAGCACAGCCATGCATTTCTTCAGTCAAACTTGTCAAGAGGCCCAAATGATATGTCTCTCATTTCAGAGAGGTACAAATCCCATCTACATCATTCACATCCCTTCGTATGATTCATTTAATGTCTAACATAAGACTACTTGTTATCCAGTTAAAGATAACTAGGTATAATGTCAAAACACTGAATTCTTTATGTAGGGAACTATGATGACTTCAAGTAAGAGGACTAAAGTGAAACCATATTGAGAATCACTAATGACATGAAACCATATAGTGTTCTCTTTGTAGGTCGGTCCAATATATGTTCTCTAACATATATATATGTATCTGATTTCATAAGTCATATCCATGATCAGTAAAACGTGATCATCAATCAGAACACATACTAGCCTTAATTCACTATTGTTCCACCAATAATGATCGATCAGGGACAGTTTAGAATAATATTATAATACTTATGGTTTTACTATTAAGTCACGTATTTGATGACATAAGCCTAATACTATTCATGGAATGTAAATCACATTACATAAACAATATACATGCATATATAAAAGAATACCTCATAATATATAAATAATAAGTCAGAATGTCAATACAAAAAATCACGTATGACCATTGGCCTAGGGCACACTACTAACAGACAGTTGCTTCTATAGCTAAAATTAACATTGTTAAAGCATTATTATCCCTAGCTGCAATCTTATATTGGCCTTTGCAATAATTTGATGTAAAGAATGCCTTTTTTCATGGTGACTTATCTAAAGAAATCTATATACAACTTCTAAAAGGTCGTATGATATCAAAAAGATAGAATAAAAAGTTTTGTAGATTGGAGAAATCGTTATAGGGGTTGAAGCAGTCTCCAAGAGCATGATTTAGAATGTTCACAAAGTTTATGATAGCTTTCAGATTTCATCAAAGCAATTCTAACCAAATTTTATTCCTGTAAAAAAAGCAAGGTAAAATCATTTCTCTTATTATATATATGGATGACATGGTGGTGGTAGGAGATGATCCAGAAGAGAGGAAGGCACTACAAGAATACTTATTTACAAAATTTAAAATGAAAGATTTTGGTAGGTTGAAATATTTTCTTAGGATTGAAGTTTCCACACCAAAAAAAAGGAATTTTTTTCTATCCCAAAGAAAATATACATTAAACTTATTACAAGAAACTGATTTGTTAGTATGTCAATCAGCTAATACACCATTTAAGGAAGGATCAAAGTTATGTGTAGAAGTAAACCAAATACTAGTTTATAAAGGAAAATACCAAAAGATTGTTAAAAGGTTAATATACATGGCTCACACAAGACAATTTTTTAGAATTTAATATTAAAAAATGAGGAATATAAATAAGAGTTCAGAGTGATAATAAATAGAGCACAGGGAGAGCGAGCTCTTCCCTACTAATAAATTAAACGACACCCTGTAGTTACAATAGTGAAACAACTTCATTGAATGCCCAAAACAAAATGACTAAATGATGATCCTTTATGGTAACGTCGTTTCCCCTATCTGTAGTCAGTTCTAAAAGCTACCAAATTAGGGTATGGATCGCGAGTTTCTCTCTAACTAGCTCTACTATCGACCACCATCAAGGTAAAGTCAATGTATTATGTTTGTTTCTTCCTTGATTTGTAGATCATTGGAGTCTCTTTTTTAGGTTGATGATAATCCTTTTCACTTCTTCTTCAGTCTTCTTACGTGTGGGGTCGGTACTGATGTTGAGACAAAAGTTTGATCTCCTCAGGTAAAGTTGGACCTGCTCATTTCCTTATTTTAAGTATGGATATGACATAAAGAGCAATTTCTGACTGTATTTCTTCTCCCAGATGGTTATTCTTTCAGTATGCCACCACGGGTTCTGAGAGTAAGGATGTGAAGGAGTCTGCTCCTTCCAATATCTATCTCAATCTACTAATTGGCAGGTATGGTCTTCTTTTATTCTTTACTTTTCCATAGTGCTTTTTTAATAGTTGATTCTCCATAATACTACTAGATTAGGGCAAAGTGCTTCTGATTTGGTGGAGCAGAGGATTTTCTCTTCGATTCCACTAATCAAAGATTTAAAAACCTCATTCTTTGTGCATGTTTTATGTTTAAATCTCCTGATGTTTCTGTCTCACCATATCTCCATTATAGAGGAGGCGAATGAGATAACATATATATACTCATTATATTTAGGAGTATGGGACAACTTCATAAGCCACTTAATGGCTTCTGTGAATGTTGTACCTACATTAGGAATCAAATTTAATGCCTTAACTTGCTCCTATATGAACTGAGAGAAGGGACATTTGAAGAAAAGATGTTCCCTTGACTCTGGCTCTCCATCATATAGATCATATCTATATTGATCGACATGAAGTGAAGTTGATCTGCAGTACTCAATCTGTTTAGCACCATTAGCCATAGTATGATAGAGTAACTAGGCATGAGTGATTTTTGCCACACAATTGGAACCCAAGTATGTCTTGACCTGTTGTGATTCTGCCATTTCCTAAATTTTGTGGTGTTGAAAGTGTTAGGGGGCAAATTGAGACATTTGAAGCAGTCCTCTCTTTGTAGATTTGGTTAATAGTTAGGTGTCAGATGTTGAAGCTCAAGTGGAATGTTCCATTGACTTCCTTATAGGATAGATTATACCTATGCATTGATAGGAACCTCCTTCCATAGTTGAAGTGCTTAAGGATGCCTAATTAAGGAACCATGACTTATCCAATTGTCAAATCAGAAATGAGCCTTCTCTCCATTCCCCACCTTACAGGAGATTATTGGTTGAAGCATAAGTCTAAGCCTCAATAACCCGGTCGATCAAAGGCCATGAGAAGAATGATCTAATAGGAATAGACCAGATACTAGCTCCCTTTAGTGTATAGCTATTCAACCATTAGATCCAGACATATTTCTTTTCAAGGAGAATATTCCAAAGATTCTTGATCAAGGCTTCCCTGTTGAATGTTGCAATAGCAATCACTCCTAATCCCCATTCTTCCTTCCTTTTACAAACTTTTTTCCATTTCACCTTAGCATAATGACTATTATAATTTAAATTTCCCTATAGGAATCTTCTAAAAAGTTTCTCAATGGATTTAATAACCCCTTAGCAAGTGAAATATTTGAGGACCAATATATGTGTAAGGAATTCAATACAACCTTAATTAGCTATAACCTCCCACCAAAAGAAAGCACCTTATTGGACCACATTCTCAATCTCCTCTAAATTTTCTCAATCAAAAGGAAACATTCGAAAAATTCTATTCTTTTAGTAGTAACGGGAAGTCCCAAGTAAGTCAGTCGAGTAGGTTTTCTACTCATACCTGTCATTTAGGAGATTCTATTCTCCATTAAGTTGGCTCCTTCAACTAGGACAAACTGGTTTTTATTGAAATTAATCACCAAACCTAATAGGTCTCTAAAGGTAAACAAGGTTGACATGAGTAGCTCAATAGATTTGCCATGTGCCTTAGAGAAAAGTAGTAAATCGTCCGCAAAACATAAGTTAATCAGCCCTATCTTCCTACATTTAACGTGAAATTTGAAGGACTTACCATTTCTCACTTTTTGTTGTATTAGTGACTAAGTACTTCTATGCAGATAATGAAGAGATATGGTGATATAGGGTCCCCTTGCCTTAAGCCCCGTGAACTCCTGAAAACATCTGTTGGAGTACCATTGACTAAAATGGAGTAGTTAGGAGTAGTTATACACGCTAATCCAATTGATAAACTCCTCAGGAAACCCCAATAATCTAAGAGTCTCTAAGATAAACTCCCATTCTATATGATTAAAAGCTTTTGTAAAGTCCACTTTGAGTAAACAATTTGGTGGACTATTTTTCCTTTGGTACCCTTTCATCAACTCTTGAACTAGAGAAAATTTATCACCAATTCTCCTGCCTTACAAGAAAGCACTCTGGTGATCAGATATCAATAATTCCAAAACCACCTTCAGCCTATTTGCTAGGATTTTAGAAATAATCTTGTAAAGAAAATTGGTACATGCAATAGGCCTATTGATAGATGTGCATTAGTACATTTTTTTATAGCTAATTGACATGTGTTTTTTAGCATAATTGTTGCTTATTGTTCTAGCTTAGGATTCACTTTGCATGTTTTTATTAAGTGTGATTTTCATTGTTGTTCTTGTGTGTTTGATGTTAATTGAGGGCAAGAATTGGCTATTTTGTATCTAGGAAAGAAAAGGGAGCAACTTGGAGGTTGAACAAAAGATAAAAGAGGAGTGAATCTGTGTCAAATTCCCACAAATGTGGGAATCATAGTCCAAGACTTAATGCGGGACTTCATTAAACTTAGGGTTTTTTGACTATTTAAGCATCATTAAGCCTCCATCTTTAAGGAAGAGATGACACCCACTTGTAGAAACACCATCCTTAACTGAAGAATACATGTTTGGAGCCTAAAGGAAGAATTAAAGACAAGGATTATCATCAAGATTAGGCAAAATAGCACATCAATACCAAAATTCCAGATTTTGGCAAAGAAGAAAAGGATTCCTCATATTTAATTTTCTACCACTTTTATTCCTTCTAGTCTTTGTAAAGATGGCTTATTTGAATGTTGATGACGTTATGGAGACCATGTTAGGCTGATTTAATTTTAAGGATTGCTTTTGAACCTATTTGGTTGAACCAGTGTTTAGGGTACTGTTTCGTACAGGCCGGTTACCGAAACGGTACCCGCAATTACAGTGTCCGGTACCAGCCGGTACCCACGATACCGGACAGTACCGGGCCGGTACCGTAAATCCTCAAAATTTGAGGATTAAAACAAAAAAAAACCTATTTTTCTAACCCCCCCACCCGAAACCCCCAGATCTGCTCCGCCTCTCTCAGTCTCTCTGCATCTCCTCCTCTCTTGCTCTCACCCAGCTCACTCTCTCTCACTTCGTCGCTCCTCCGGTTCGGTGGTCCTCTGTCTTCGCCTGTTGACGCCATCTCCGGTGGTCTTCCGCTACTCCTCCACCGCAAAGTCGCATGTCGCTGCTCCTCCGGTGCTCTCTCCTCGCTGCTCTTCCGGTGCTCCTCCACCCACGTATCACGTCGCACATCGCCCCTCGCACGTCGCCTGATCGCACCTCACCCAGATCTGCCGTTGGTCCGCCGTTCGACGCCGCGCCTCCACCTGTCACTGGTGACGCCTTCCTGGTGACGGTGACGCCTCCATCTCCGACAACCACCAAGCCACCGACACTCCAACACCGCCGCGATCTAACCGAAACTGATACTCAATATTCAATACCGAATATTTCTGAAATCTGATAATTGTTGGTGAGTTATTTATCAATTTGTGGTATAATATTGATGATGATTGATTGGGAATTTGTGTCTGTGATCTATGTTGTGCAGCTTGTACTTGTGATTTGTGAGTTGTGATTGTGAATGAAGATTGAAATTGATGAGATGTGAAGGATTTGATATTGTTTGTAATTGAGATGGTTTGAAGTTGGTGACGATGTGATGAAGCTTGTGTTTGAGAATTGAGTTGAGAATTGAG
>JAOSBO010004567.1:0-13539 GCA_027563915.1 Erythroxylum rotundifolium | reverse complement strand
CAAACAATTTTTTTAAAACACTCCTAGCCCGTTCCAAATTACTATTTTACCCTTCCCATCGATGATGGGATGTTACAATCTTGAAGCTTAATAAATGCATGGGTTTAAGTATTCTAGGATCAATTTTGGGGTATATATTTCTTTGAGTTCTCAATTGCAAGTCTTAATTAATTGGGATTTTTGGCAATGTCGAAGGAAATCAATAGGAGAGGCAAGAGGAGCATGAAGAGAGGCATCTTTGAGCAATTGTTAAGCAAGAAATTCAAGGTGGTTTACTTTTTTATAATTGAATAATCAGCCATTAATGTTTTCTCCATATCAAGAAAGTAAATGTTTTTCAATTGTATTATAAATGTACATACATTTATTGTTCTTTGAATGCTTTGAAAGAGTGCGATGTGTTTCGTATGTGAATATTATGTTAATTCAGAAAAGAATGCAAAAATGATTTTTTAGAAAAAAAAGAAAAGAATTCTATATTTGTGAAATCACTTTTTTGGATAAAAAGTGCCATAATGGGAATCAAGTTTACAAGTTTATGAAATATATGTTACGTGGGTTTTGTCTGGTCCATTCTATATTTCAAGTCCACTTTGACTAAAGGCTTCTCCCACCTGCCCTCAAGTGGCATGGAGCTCTTTCAGGGACTCTCACATGTTTACAACTATGCAAAACCACTATGTAGGATTATGTTAGTTCGTTCTATTCACGACTACAGAGGATCATTTCATAGGAATGTTTTAGCTTGTTTTATTTATGGACCTCCCAAACCATTTTGATGTTCTTATGTGGAGACAAGTTTATTGAATGCATGATTTGGGTCGTTTATAAAGTGTTTGATAAACTGAGAATTTGGAAATATGTTTTTCATGATGCATTGTGAATTTTACAATGGTTTAGCTTGTTACCGGTTATAAAATTGTTACCCACAAGCTTTGAGCTCACCCCCATTCCATCCCATCTTCAGGTCATGAGCAAGAGATCGAGTGATTGAGCATAAGGCCATTACTCCGGATTATGCTTATTTTTAGTTGCATTTTGAGCAATTTTGCTTTGTGTAAATTATGTATTTTTGGACTATGACATATTGTGGCTTGAAATGTGCATTAGAGCTTTTTAAAACTTTTATCTTTTGATGATAATGACATATGATTGTGTTTTTTCTAATGACTGTCAAAGTTTGTATATTGTATTTTCAAGCATTCATAAGGGTAAAATTTTGTGTTTTGAATTCTAGGTCAAATCTGTATTGATCTAGGATGAATGTTGTCTTCATGTTAGTTATAGATATTTTTCTTAGCTTTCCAACGATATAAAGTTTGGAATTTTGGACTTTGATTACAAAAGTTATGGCATCTAGATGAAGCATAGGTACCAGATGAGATGCCAGATAAAACATAGGCTTTAGATGAAGCATAGGCACCAAATGGAGCGCCAAATAAAGCAATTTTAACCATCTAGATGCCAAAATTTTTCTTCAAGATCCTCACAAAAGTTGTAGATATCGAAGTCCTTTTCGGAATCGTCCTAAAACAACCATAATTTGATATCTCTAGTGAAAGTTATGCCAATTGTCCCATGATAGGTACAATATGATTGAGGATATAATCAAGGTTGACTCTTTTGGCCATAACTTCATTGTCAGACCTCCAAACTAAGTGATTATTCAACCAATAGATCCCTAACAAATTTTTCTCTCTCACAAAAAAAATTTGTAGCCTTTAGTGTTGATTTGAAAAAGATTAATGGAAAGAATTTGAGGGAATCGATTAGAAGTGCATGACGTAGTTATGGGTATACTTTAGCTTTTAAGCATATCTTGATCTGTATAATCGGAAACTTTTGGAATGTTATAAGAATGAAGATGAACCAATGATGGCCAATGAAATTAAATGGAAATAACCCTACAAGGTAATAAACGCGCTCATGTTTTATGACATTCAGATAGTTGGGCTCCTGAAACAGGGTCCAACAGCCTAGGATCATCAAAAGAGTTATGCATAAAAAAGGCAAAGACCATTAGAGTTTGCAGTTGGTGATATGGTTTTCCTTTGGATATCACCCTAGAAAGGTATAATCCAATTCAGAGCTAAGGGAAGCTGATATGTTGGGCCTTTTCACATCATGAAGTGTATCAAGACTATGACGTATTGGTTGGAATTACCATCGGACTTAGATAGGATCTGTAATATGTTCCATGTCTCAATGTTTGAGAAATATTTACCAGACCCATTCATATTTTGGAGACACCTCTAGTGAAGCAAAGACAAGACCTAAGTTTTGAGGTGAAACTATTCTAGGTTTTGGATTGGTAGATAAAGAGGTTATGCAGTAAGGAAGTTCTCATGATCAAAGTTCTTTGGAAAAGCGACAAGGTCGAGGAAATGACATGGGAACCTAAAGATGCTATGCGATGTCAGTTCCCGCACTTATTTGAATCCTTGACTTAGCAGTTTTGAGGACGAAACTCTTTTGAGGGGGAGGACTTATAACACCAAACTCTTTGAGCCCTTTTTATATTGATCAATACTTGAAGATACTACTGTATACTGACTTATACATGGTTGTATATGAGTTCAAAAATGTATTTGAATCATTTTCGTATATATATGCTAGTGATATACAATGTTATATGCCCTTACATGAACTTAGAATTCATCAGTATATGGAATCTTGGATATTAGTGACATATAAGCTTCTGAGTGTGTAAAAGCAATTCCACTGGATGGATATGGCCATGGTGGCTGAGTTAAAGGTGTTCTGATGCCTTAGAGGTGATTAAACATGATTAATACTTATTGGACACTTAGAAAGCTTAATTTAAAAAGTTGATGTACATAAGGGACTCAAATGTAATTTTCAATTCTTGGAGGACCAAAATGTATTTTATAAATTTAAGCGGCTTAATTATAATTTGAAGAAGTCCGAGGACCAAAATGAAAACAAAAGTTTTGGTCATTCTCAAATTTTGGGCTTAATTGCAAATTTAAGAAAGTTTGAAGGGTATAATGGTAATTTCACATAAGATAAAGGCAAAAGGTTAAATTTACTATATTGGGTCAAAGAAGAGTCAAATTCTATGTCCTTCTCCTTGTTATGGCCATGCACGCCCCACTAAACATTAAGAACACTTAGTTTTAATTAAAAAGAAAGGAGAAGAAAGAAGAAGGAAGGAGGTGGAGAGAAAACATTAGGCCATCACCAATTTCCACCAAGGTTTTGATTCTCTAACCCAAACCAAGGTGTTATAAGTTAATTTGGGGATCAAGAAACTCAAATCTATCATTAGATTTGAGAAATTCTCAAAGGATTTGAAGATATCACCAAAGGAAAGTTTAGGTAAATTTTTTCTCATCTCTGTCCACATTATGATTTTAAGTTTAGTGTTAAGATGTCGTTCTCCATGCTTAAGTATGCATGAAACATGGGTAATATGAATGAAAAGAGTCATGGAGAGGTTTCCTTAAGCCAAAATCGAAATGGTATCTCTTTAGTGAAAGTTGTTGAAATTGTGAATATCTTTTGAAATTGATGGTTTAAATGAACTCTATGATGTTTATTGTATATGTTTAATGTGAATTGATTATGAAAAATGAGGAAGAAGTACATTAGAAGGAGGTTTTCAAGTTTATGAGTTTAGGTGTTTGATAAAATGCCTAAGTGAACTTAGCTTAGGATTTAAGGATTTTGATGTTGTTTATTGGAAAGAAACTTTAATATTTACTTAGAGTAAACATGAATTATTGCTTAGATTTATGAGTAGTGGCCTAATGTGGTTGGATTAAAATGTGTTCAGTTAAGGTTTTAAAGGTGTAAGTATTAGATCAAAGGCATTAAATGCCTTGGAAAATGCAAACGAAAGCTGATATGGATAATGAAAGAAGTAACCATGTGAGAAGCTTTATGGCTAAATTCTATAGCTTAAAATTTATGATATTGTATTTTATACACTTATAGGATGGCGTATATATGTGAGATATATGTTCGAGTAGTGTAAAGGATCAGGAGCTGTGAATCAAAGAGCTCATATCGAGAATTTTAAAAGTCAAAGGAGTCTAAACCTTCCTTCTTGGCGGGTTGGGGAAAACTTGTCTCTCAAATAGAATCAAGACAAATCGAGATATGCATAATGACTTGTATATGAATTTCAAACCTAGGCAATGCATAGTAGAATTGATTTTTAAATAAATGCTAGTATACTTTTGTATTTAATAATGACCATATTTTGAATAACTCTTTGCATTTATACTGAAACTGATGTTTTGATTTCATATTTTGAGGAATGATACAGTTTTCAACATTTGATTTGCAAAGGACAACGTTTGATTTTTTTAGTAGAATTTTCAATAACGTTTCACTTAGAGTACAAAAGATAACTTTCAATGCATGAAAAACATTTTGAAACTTACATAAGCATAATCGAGTCATATATACTGCATGTATGTATTATCTTTTTGCTTAGAGCCTTGGCACAGTTCCATTTTATCGGTTGGACTGATAATTAAAGACATGGTGCCTTACTTGATTTTATCATTCAATATTTGTATATGATTTTTGAAAATTAGTAAAGAGACAATTGGCCAATCGCACAACAGATTAAGCGGCGCCTGTATCCTTGACACTAGTATATAACAGTCAAGTCTTTGTAACGACACCATTCTATAAGATTCTCTAGTGATTGCACACCTAGAGGTCTAGTGACCTATAAGGTCATCTCCTGGGGTTATGTCGCTCTTATTAACCGTAGTCTAGACTGACGACAGATGAAAGTCAAGCTAACACTGAGATTGGATAGGTGTGCACACTAGTTTGTCCAACTAGTGGTGACATACATAATTGTTTTAACTTATTCTGAGATTTGGTTTTTTGATAAGATTTGAATTTTACATGTGTTTCTTTTCTACATATGTGTATTGGAACTAGAACTTATCTTCATTGAATGAGTGATTAACATGCTGGGCCTATGTGGTTCCTAATCAGCATGGAATGAGTCATAGAATAAGTCTATGCATTTTTGTGTCATGCGTATTCACTTCATAGGTGGATAAGTGTAGGTTAGATGTGTAAAACCATCCTTATGTTATTTAAACCGTTTTGGTGTGGACTGAGTTCCATTTGTGATATATGTTTCCTTCTGCTCACTGAGTACATAATGTATTCCCCAATCATGTAGGTTAATTTAGTGAGTTTGAAGTTCTGAGTGGACCATGCAGTCTTTTGACATTTTTAGGATATTACTGCACCTGGGTAGTCTCTATTTTGTGCTGTTTTGTATAGTGGCTCATGATTATGTTGATATGCTTTAAAATTTTGTAAATTAACTTTTGATTGTCATGTGGTTTATAAATGATTTTATTTATAAACAATTTATATTATTGTTGAGATTGACATTCAGTTAGCCTGCATAGTTAGGTTAAAGGTATCATGAGTATCTTTAGCCTAGGTATGCGGCGGTTGTCATGTACCCGAAGTGGTTTTGAGGTGTGAAAATTAAATAAACATTGAGAACAATATATCTTAACGCCAAACTCAAAATCATAATGTAGAGAGAGATGGGACAAAATTTACCTAAACTTTTCTTTTATGATATCATTCAATCATTGGAGAATTTCTCAAATCTAATGAGAGATTTGAGTTCTTTAACCCAAAATTAACTTAGGACACCTTGGTTTAGGTTGGAGAATCAAAAGGATGGTGGAATTTGGTGATAGCCTAATGTGTTCCTCTCTTCCTCCTGCTTTTAATTAAAACTAAGTGTTCTTGATGTTTATGGGGGTGCACGGCCATAACAAGGAAAAGAGTCTAGATTTTGACTCTTCTTTGATGAAACATAGTGAATTCACCTTTTTGGCCTCAGCCTATGTAAAATTACCATTATACCTTACAAACTTTCCTAAATTTACAATTAAGGCAAAAATTAAAGAATGATCAAAACTTTTGTTTTGATTTTGGTCCTTGGACTTTTTCCAATTATAACAAACCCCCTGATTGAGTCTATGTTTATTATATAAATTGGCAACAATTTCATGACTTTTACTACACTTCTTGGCTCCTATTTATAGATTTTATGCTTAATTTGACCCGTGAGTGTCTATCTTTATTTTATGCAGTTTGAGAGTAAAATTTGTCACAAATCAGTATTAATTACACTAATTAATTTTCTGAGATCAATTGATACTGCAAACTACCATTTATTCATTGTAGGAGACTTAAGTAGAAGAGACTCAAGAATATGTAAAGTCAAGGAAAGGCTAAAGTCAAGTTAACAAGTGAACAAATGCAATAGGAAGTTCATCGTGGTGAAAAGGATGTGTCGCCATCACCGCCGCTTGTGAAATATGAAGAATTCCAAGTAAAACTTTCAAAAGACAAGTTCACCGTGGTAAACCTTTGAATACCTGATCAATTTTTGAAAGTTTACCCACTGTGCAATCCGATCCATAACCCATTTCTTTCAAAAACCTACCATTTTATGTTAAGAGGGAGCCGACACAGTGACAAGAAGAAAACACTTTCACTCTCTGAACCTTGGGACACTCCATCATCCACTCTCCTACACTTCACTGTCAACTCCTCCATTGATAGCTATGACCATAGATGCTTCTAGTGGGTTCCTAGTTGTGAATTCTCCTTGAGCAATGCTTGGCTAAGCACCTCTTTTCTCTTAAAAATGTAGCAATGGATAGAGTTCAATGTGCTTCAAAAGGTAGTAGTTTATTCCATGTTCAGCTATATTGTCATGAACTCCTAGGTTTAGGATTTGTAATTTGTAATTGAATAATCTCGATTAGAGTTTAATCAAGTATTAGACATTCAATGTGTTATTGGGATTTGTTGATGTAGAACTTGGAACTTGAATATATGAAGTCTCATATATGTCTATTTGTGATTTGGTTTATTTTATTTTATTTGCCTAGTTATGTTTGATATCGACATGATTCTAGATCCCAAATGACTTATTGCATTGACTTACCCATTGCACACACTGGGACCATTCAACAAGGTTTTAAAAAATGGGTTCATTGATTAAAACCATGAACTTAAAGGGTTCTTTAAGGTTTAACATTTGAAACTTAGTGATTCACTCCCATAAAAATTCGTTTTGAACTATGATAGCCAAAGCTCGTTTTTAAGAGGATACTATCGTAAGTTGATCATTTTTTTCATTTTATCGCCTTTCTATTCCCGAAATCCAAAAATACTTTTCATTACATTTTCTTACAATTTGCTTATTTTTGTCCAAATTTCCAAAGATTTAAACCCCCTCTTCCTTGCTAGCTTGTTTACATATCATGACATATAGGCTAACTTAGTTCCATTCATCAGGCTCCAATTAAGTGAAATGACCTAAGGTTGCATTCTATACTGCAATCCTTGGAATTAAAAATTTTTTATTTGACCTCCAAGAGTAAGAACAAAAGGGCTCAAATTAAAATGGCATTGTTGTCAAGAAACAAAGCAATTGGTTCTTTAGGTTAGCGGTTGTCATTTTCTTTGTTGCTAAGTGAGGTGAGGAACCTTAGTTTAGATTGCATCTTAGATAGTTTAGCACCACACTTGCTAATAGTATAAGATTTCACTTTCTTTCATTGGCATAAAATTAAAAAAATTAAGCAAATAGGATACCAAACTTTTTGCACGCTACATTCTTAGAAATTTTACACTGCATAGTTTTGAACATCTTTTGTTGCTTTTCCATACATACATACTTTAATTGCACACATTACTATTACACAAACTTTCATACACCACACACTTGCATCCTTCACATTTCACCTTTTTAATTGTCTTTGTGTGCTTGCAAGAAAATTTTGTTACATTTTATTTTATTTTAGTTCCATTTAAAATTGTTTCCATGCATGCCCAAGAAAGTCAAACTTCTACCTTTTTGCCCTAAAATTGAGAGAACTTTGTGAAAGATTAGAAAGGAGAGAAGAGAAAAATAGTCTATTCAGGCCAAGGAGTGAGAGCGAGTCGATAGAAAGAGTCAAGATAAGGATATGTTGGATGCGGCATCGGGAGGTTCTTTAATTGATCTTATAGCTACAGAGGCATGGGATTTGATCAAGAAGATCGCTTTGATTCATCTACAATACAGTGTTAGAGAGACCAAAGGAGTGCATGGGTTGGGTGCCATAATAGTCCAATGCAAAAGAATGGAGAGTTTGGAGTCAAAAGTTGACTCTTTGGAGAGTAGAGTAACCTCACAATTATCCTTCATCACTGTAGAATTGAAGAATATGAATGTCCATCACCCGACATCTTCTATGGATCTTACTGCACCCAGTTGTGATACTTGTGGGTCAGTCATGCACGTATCTAGTGTTTGCCCCAGATGGTATGAAAAGGTGTCTGCAGTGTAATCGAGGTAGACAAATCAGAGATGGGACCCTTACTCCAACATTTATATTGAAGGATGGGTGGCAAACCCTAGGTTCAGCTGGAGGAATGAAGAGTGATGGGCACCAAACAAATTTCAACAAGGGGGAGGAGCTGGTACTTCCACTAACCAGTTCCCCAACCAACAGCAGCCCTGACCGTCCAATCTAAGGAGAACACCAACCAACTGCTACACAATATGATGACTTTGATGAAGGAGGAAATGAATTCTAACAATAATCAGTTCAATGCCATAGATTCTTTAATTCAATAAGACTCATCAAAGAATGTTGCTTGGTTTAATGCTGTAGAAAAAAGAATGGAGCAATGGGATACAAAAGCTGAAAATATCAATTCCTTTATCACCTAATTGTCAAATAACATGAGTGAGAGTCAAGCGAGAAGTAGAGGAGCTATCCTTTCAAACATAGTTTTTAACCCCAAAAGTTTGAATGCAATAGCTCTCCAAAGTGGGAAACAAGTGAGGTTCAAAAATCAAGATGAGGAAGTAAGCAAAGAGGAGATTGAGCGTGAAGAATTGCCTTTAACAAAGGACAAAATCAATAAATCAAAAATGATCAAAGAAAAATCACTTTTGACTGAAAAGAAGTCTGAATCAAAGAGCGTGGGAGCTAATTTAGAGAGCTACAGGGGACAAGCAACAACAAGCGAGTATATGGAATCAAGCAAACATGGAGCCAATGAAGCCAACGAAGCCAATAGTAAGGAGGTAAATCTTCAAGACCTCCCTTTTCCTAATTCATATTTGATGAGCAAATGAATGACTGAAATTAAGCATGAAACAGATATCATTGACTTGTTTAGTAAAGTGGAAGTCAATATTCCTTTTCTTGATCTTATGAAACGGGTTCCTGCTTATGCCAAATACCTTAAAGACCTATGTACCCATAAAAAGAAGTTAGGCCAAATGAAAGAGTTTAAGTAAGCTCAAATGTTTCCGCCTTATTCAAACCTTAAATCCTTGTAAAATGCCAAGACCCTGGATGTTTCACTATCCCTTGTACTATAGGTAAAGTTACCATAGGAGGAGCCTTGTTAAATTTGGCAGCAGCCATTAATGTTATGCCTAAGTTTGTTTAACAATCATTAGGAGTCAAGGATCTTAAGTCTACGTCTGTAGTTCTCCAATTGGCTGATAGGTCTATTAGGCATCCTGTGGGCATTATAGAGGATATTTTGGTCTAGGTGAAGGGTTTAGTTTTTCCAGCTGATTTTTATGCTCTTGATATGTCTTCTGAAGTTGTCCAGGATACTTCATTTATTCTCGGTCGACCCTTCTTAAGGACTACTAGTACTATGATTAGCATGAAAGAAGGTACAACCACCATAGAGGTAGGAGATCAATAGGTGAGTTTTAATATGCATGAGGCTATGAAACACCCCTATGAGGTTTATTAGTTCCTAGGATTTGACATTCTTAATACTGTCATTGATGATGCATGCTTTGAGTTTGAACTCCAGCACGTTTACTCTAACCCCGCACTGAACTCATTCACTAATGACTCCTTGGAAGAAGGATTTTCACTAATGTTTCAGGTAAACTAAGTAGTGTGGACGTTAACACCGAAGTGGTATGTGGGCAAGTTGCCTCACCACGGCATAGCTATCAGCCAAAAGTCCATTAGGAGATCCAAGATCCAACGTAGGCATCAGGTTGTTTCTCATCCTTCACTTACCACTTACTTCTGCTCTGTGATTGAATATGACATTGTGGATGCATGAATGTGTTGACTAAGTGTAGGGGATAAACCACTTCAGTAAGACCTAGGTTCAATTTTCAGTTTATGCAATTTTAATTCAATAATTTATCCCCTCTTTCATGCTCACTGTATTTTAGCTTGATGTATGACCCAATCTTATATGATTGAGGAAATTGGTGTAAATGGATGAATTGCATTTTGTTTTCTAATGCTTAAGGACTTTACATATGAACTGAATATTGGTTTAGTCCTTTTCAGTGGAATTTTTCATAGTTTGTCTTATTCATTTTTCTATCAGGAAAACTTTGTCGTGGCATGGTTCACGTCACCTTAGCGACCGTTCCTTAAAAATCTCGTAGGCCAATTCAACCTTGGAGCAACATTCACCACGGTGTGACATAATTCTTTCACCGTGGCGACCTCGCATCAGGGAACCTTCATTGTGGCAAAAGATCTATCTGTGCGAAGACACCGAGTGAAACTGCATTTCTACCCTTCTTTTGCTTCTGATCTTCCATCTTCCCTCTATCCTTCTTTGTAATTTCCCTTCCACTTCTTTATCAACCTACCATTCCCTTCCTCTTTTTCATATACTTCCCTTTAATTTGCTGCAGCAATCCGAACTATTCTTCACCAAATCCCTCTCCCTTCATTCTCCTCAGCTCATTTTGTGTTCATCATTTGTATTTACACCTCTCTGTCTCCTTCATAAGTATCTCACCTTTTCATTTTCGTTGTAATTAGGGCATGTTTTCCAAGACAAAGAAAATTTTTTTCATTGCAGCATGGTAGAATGTAGCTTTCACTGCGGTGTGGTAAGTGTAGCTTTCTTCGTAGAGAACTTAATAAGTTTTAACTTTTAGTAAATTTTGTTTAGTCCATTTATTTATTTTTCTGTGTTTGTTTTTTTGTAGGAACATGCCTCGAACTAAAAGCCCTACCCATCATTCCCCTACTTTCTCATCTAGTTCATCAAGTAATTCTACTCCTCCCAATAATGTTGATTCTGATTTTGTCAAGCTAGCCGAAAAGAATAGACGCTAGGCTATTCCTTAGAGAGCGCTTACTTCCCTCAACTCCATACAACAATCCCTTTGTCCATCCACTGGTACACTCTCAGCTTATGGGATTAGTCCAACTTATGCCTGACTCCACAATATCTTAGAACTTAATTTCTGTGGTATGAAAGCCCCCTCCGCATTCACCACAACAAGCATCCGTAAGAATTATAACCTCCCTCCTATTTCTTGTCGCCATTATGATCAGTTGATCCATCATTATCCATGGGACGGTGTTATTCGTATCCTCTATCCCGAGGCCATCATCTGGCATCAACCAAGGATCTATCAACATTATCTATAATGTTCTGATCTTTGACCCGAAGCCTGTCTATGGCTCCACCTTGTTAGTAATATCATCATCTCAACCTCCCATCCAGTCTATGTAATGAAACAGTAAGCCCTGTACCATTACCTTGTGATGACTGATTGCCCAGTTGACATAACTCATACCATTGTCTCCGCCCTCCATAACTCCATCACCACCACCAAACTTACCTATTCCATCACTTTCCCCCACCTCATCACAGACATATTATGAGCCCATAATGTTTCAGAATTCAACAATGACAGTTATTTTTACCTGGCTTCTCTGTTTCGTTACGCCCTCCTTAAACAACCCTGAATCTAACCTCCTACCCTATCCATCCCACTTCCTGATGTTATTACTAACCATGTCGCTATAGTGCCAAGTGAGGACGATCCTCTAGCTCTAGCCTCCTGAGTTCGTCACTTTATAGACCCTCACTAGTCGAATCGATGGGCTTTCTGTAGACCTGGCTACTCTCTAAGACACCTTACTTCAGGCAATTGCTCGCCAGGATAGAGATCAGTGGTATCATTAGCGGATGGATGCCTTGCTTACTGAGCACCTACACTTCTAGCTGCATTCTGACGAAGATAACCCGCTTATCGTTGCTGGCCCTTTGGGAGCTAATCCTTCAAATGCTAGGGATAATCACCCAATGGAGCAGTTCGAGTTTTTCAGATCTCAGTTCAATTTTGTACAAACTTTTTGACCACAAATCTTATATAATTCTCTTTGTACTTCTGATGTGTTGCTAATGAGCCTTCCACTTTCCCTTGATTGGATATTCGTGTTAATTGTCCTTCACATTGGTGACACTATGACGTTCAAGTGTAAGGGATGTTTCAATTTGCCATTCTTGTTGTACATTGTGCACCATTTTCGGCAATTTAATTACTTGTGCAAGTTAGTTATGCATAACGTCAAATTTTAAACTTGGTGATTGAGGCCAATCGTTGATTCAAATGTTCCTATAATTTTTCGATGCGGCGTACTATGTCTTTGTTGTAGCAACGTGCGGACTTAGTTCTTTTTTCCACGGTGAATTCTTTCTTCACTGCAGCAACGTTTGCATACTGAATATTTTGCCATAGCGAACTCTTGGTTTTGCCGTGGTGCCCTTTGGGTTTCATCGCGACATGAAGCTCTTATTTAATAATTCTCCCTAATTAGATTCTTGTCACTCTTGTATCTCAAAGATCTTATAAGGTTCAAAGCGGTCTTAGTGTTTTTGAAAATACCTTCTATTCTTCAAATGATAGTCGATTTTGGTTAATTTCATTTTCAATGTTTTCAACACAAAGTAAGTGAGGGTATACTGACAAAGTAGCACCTTATGTTTTTAAATCTTGAGATTGTTAATTGAGATATTAACCTTGTTGGAAGGATATTTGACCCTGAATTCTTTCATTATTGTGCGTATCTGCTTAATTTCATATCTCTCTATAACTTGTTTTAATTCTTAATTGAAGCTTGATGAACTAGAATTTTGTTCCCTGTTGACCCAAACGGAAACCCCGTAAACACTTATGTAACATCCCATCACCGATGGGAAGGGTAAAATAGCAATTTGGAATAGTTTACGAGTGCTTAGAATTGTCTTGATATGTTCATGCATACACATACAAGTGAATAGTAAATTTTGCACATGTAAATGACTGTACATGCATTCATGACATTTCCCGGTATATTTGTTAATAAATTCAATTGATATGAAAAATGTGATTAAAAATTGTCTTGGAGAGGGTCATTTTGGTTTTCGAATTTTTGGAGAATTTTAGAATTTTTTCTGAAATTTTGGGGTAATTTTTGGACTAGAAAAATGCCAAGTGGTAGATAATTATTTTATCGGTAGTAAAAATCACTGTCCAATGGCACCAGAAATTTAGAAAAATGATTTTCGGATTTATTAATTTAAGCCATTGAAAATTGGGAGGTGATTAGTGTAGAAATTGGACTTAGGTTTTAAGAATTGGACATGTGGAGTCAAACATGGGCTTAAATCCACTATCTTATTTAATTAATAATCTTTCCCTTTCTTTTAGTCATTCTCGATGTTGCTCCTCTCATAAGG
>JAOSBO010004549.1:0-13540 GCA_027563915.1 Erythroxylum rotundifolium | reverse complement strand
AATTATCTTCATTGATTTCTTTTTTTTTTGTATGAAAGAATGTATTCTGGGATTTTTGTATCACGTATATTGATCAAATCTATTTTGTAATAACTTTCCAAAATGGAAAGGGTTGTAAATGAAATTGATTTTGAGTGTAATTATTATATATGTGATTGAAAAAGTTTATGATCAAAACGAGCTCGAATTGATTATTGATTTTCCACAAAAGTGTGCATTGTTTTAAAGAGAAAAGAAAAGGATTTTTGTAATGAGATTTGGATGACTGAGTTCTCTAGCATGCCACCCTCATGGGACTCAGACTCGAATATCACTTAGGATGTTGGGTACATGTCTTACGAGATTGGGGTGCTACAATATATGGTATCGAAACCTAGAACTACTATCTGATGTGGGCATTTCCAGAAATATGTGTTATGTTACATGCATTTTGTGCATGTCGCAGCAGATAGTAGCAACTGATTCCTAGTATGAGTCGCATGAGTATGAGTCACATGCATGAGCATGTGTTTAGTGCTTAAGTTGATAGGAAATAGTGAGAAAAGTGATGATATGTTAGAATGTCAGAAAATGGAAGTTGTGAATATTTAGAAATGAGAAATAGTATATGATTAGATACGATAGACAAAGATTTAACACAATTGTATTGGTGGATGTAATACGGCATATGATGTTAATATTGTACTGTGCTTATATATCCTCGAATGTGAACCCAAAGTGATTGCAGTGTTATGTACTGTTTGAGGAAAATAAGGATATAAGTAGAAATAATGAGATTAAAGTGTACAAGCTAAGTTGAAAGAAAATAAAATTTTCTATGACCTTAAAAGGTTGAACTTGAACATAGAATGGTTGTATGAGTATCGTGATAACAGTTTATAATTCAGTATAAGAAGATATTCAGGGAATTAGGACTAGAATTTCATGCATCAATAATTCTGAATTTATTTAGAACATATATGGGAAAGGAAATAGACATAATTGACTTTGTAAGAGATGAATGATGTATAGTAAAGACAAAGTTAGAAATGCTTATAAGATAGGATTTTATGCTAGAATGAGAAAGAGATAACTAAAGCCCCAAAGTTAAGTTAATTTGTTGTCATGAGTACATATTTGATAATGGGATTATCATGACAAGAGAGAATTTTGGGCACATATATATTATATGTGTGGGGTAATATAAGAAGCAATCTAAGACTTCTTGAATATTGTTAGTCATAGTTCCTATGGTTCAAAGTCTAAGATGAATTAGAGTAATACATGAAAGTGCTAACAGTAATCAATAGAGGATAGATGGAGGTTTTTAATGATGTTACTATGAGTGATGAATTTTGTGAAAAAGATGAAGGGCACGATCGTGGCCTAGTCCCCACGATCGAGGATAGATACAATAAAAGAATTGTTGTCCTGAATCAAATAAGATTAAGGTGTCCTGAATATAAGTTATTAATTGGTAACTTGTATCATAAAGACATCCCTGGAAAAGATGGGATGATCGTGATTATATAGACAAAGGTATTAGAGTAAATGAATTGCTTACTGCTTTACTGAGCCTTATCAGAAAGGATATTCTTATCATATAAGTTATGATTGAAACTATTCTCCTTGAGGTTACTAAGAATGTTTGATTAGTAATGATGATAATAGTGAATTGATAAAGGTTACATGAACAGTATAGATGATAGTAGCAAGAAATCTTATTTCAAAGAAGAATTTCACTAAATTTGGCTACACAAACTAGATAGTTTACTTTAAGCATGATTAATGGAAGAACAAATCAGAAATAAATCTGTAATGAATCAAAAGTGAATATTGGAGTCCTAATCCTAACGGAGACTCAAGGATATGATGTTGAATATGCTACTGAGAGTGCATGCATTTTTATTAATGTAAAATATCCAACTAAGTGAATGGATTCTTAAATTTGAGTTGATATTGAGTATAAGAGATACAAATCAGATCTGATGAATGTGTTACCAACACAGGAAGTTAATTTTTCAATTAAATTTAAATATATGGAGAAATAGAACGAATGAGCAGGCATTAGAATAAATCCATGTGAAAATCATAGAAAATCAAATGAATTGATAAAATCATTTGAGAAAAGGAGTCAATTAGGAAACCAAAAATAACATGAGATAATACTACTTCATTGAGGAATTAGATTCTTAAAGAATTGCGGGAACAGATCATGGGCACAGGGAGTTTTAGGTTATATCTGTTAGAGTTAACAATGCCCCAACAGTATTATGGTATTGAAAATTAAAGTGATCCAAGGAAAATTAGATCAATTAGTGACTATGATTATAAACAATATGTCAAGCGTATGCGAAAAGCAAAGGCCATAATTGTGAAACGTGAGTATAAATCTTACTTATCATAAAGGTAATAAACCACAAAGAATGCGTGAGAGATTTGAAGTTCTTTAGAACTAGCTATATGTTGGATACTACCTGAGACTGTTAATGGGTTTTTACTGATCTTATCTCGTTAAAAAAAATGCTTGAGGAAAAATGTGTAAGCAATATCAGTGATCAATGTAAAGAGAATTTTGAGGAATTATAACACTGACGTTAATAATATCATTTGGAATTGGAGATTATATGGTACATAATAAGGTTTCACATTAGAGATTAAGATGAAATTCAATGCAACATAATGAAGTGATTTCATATGCATTGAGACAATTAAAATCTGATGAGTTAACTATTTAATACATGATTTAGAATTTGCTGCAACAGTGATTACTTTGAAAGTTTGGAGACATTATACATACAATGAAACATTTTGGATCTATATATAAATATACAGATCATTAAAGTTTGAGGTAATCATGGAGCTTGAAAGAACTGAATATAAGGCTAAGACAATGAATATAGTTGCTGAAAGATATTGATTAAGCAAATGAGTATTTCCTGGTAAAGCTAGTGCTGTAGTTGAGGCATGAGGCCAAAAAAAAAACAATAGCATTGTAGCATAAATTTATATATTGAGGTTACCAAACCTAGTGCAATGAAGAGTATAGAATGTCAAGTAAATTTTGGAGCAAAATGAAGTAGGATTGACTACATTGAAATTTAAGATTAGTTTCACATGAAAAGATTGACTAAGCCTGAAGTGAGGATCACGAATTAAGAATCTTATTGAGGAATTGAAAATGAATATAAATTTCGAGTTTGAATTGGAAAATGATCCTTGTGATTGAAATAAGAAGTATGTGTAGCCACTAATAAAGATTGAACAAAGAGATTATTAGAGAAAGCACTAAGAAAAATCTAGGCTATACATCCTAGTAGGAATACGATAAACTAGTACTTAAGGGCTAAAGATGTAGAAACAAGTGACTGCATATATGAGTTACCAACAGTCTTAGCTGTTGGAGATATGCTTAAAGCTTATATTTGGTGTTCATAGGAACATGAGATCAAAGTATAATTCTAATTGACTTTATGCATAACAATCATTATCACAGTGATATTATTAGGATATTGTATAAGGGGTTATATGATAGAAAGGGTTGTCCACCCTTACCTTGAAATGAAGAGGGCCGAAAAAAATGGTTTAAGGCCAGAAGTGATTCGAAATACTGTTGAGGAGTGGAATTGATCTGTATTTGAAATCAAGTGACTCAAGAAAGATAAACAAGTTAGGTGGATCAACACCAAAGGTATGGAAAATAGTAAAATAGATATAATAGTTAACTGTATTAACACTAAAGAGACGTGAAATATCAAGCGAAAGATGAATTGTTTCTGAAAGTATCACTTTGCCAAGGTTTAATCAGGTTAGGAAATAGAATAAACTAAGCTCGAATTATATTGGTCCACATGATGTTATACAGAGCATAAGACCATTAACACATGAGTTTGTATTACCAACAAAGATGTTTTAGATTCATAATGTGTTGTATAGGAGTATGCTAAGAAATATTCGTATAATTTGATATTGATTATCGACTCAGGAAGTGAAATTGTGAGTAATATAAAATATTTTGAGGAAACAATTAAGATAGTGTGATATCAAAATAAGTACTTGACAGACTGAGTGATTCCATTAATTATACTCAAGTGAAAGAAATTTTTTGAGTGATCAAAGTTAAATAGGGAAGCAATACCCCTACCTTTCTAATCAATCAGATAAAAATTTCAAGGAAGAAATTTATTAATGGGGGAGAATTGTAACATCCCATTCCCATATAAAGGGTTAAAGTCAGGAATACTGTAAACGATAAATAAAATTGAGAGATTTGAAAATGCATTTCATGTTCATGCATTATATGATATGCACATACATATGAATATTGAATTTTTACACATGAAAATGACTGTACATGCATTCGTTGACATTCTAGGTATAATTGTTTATAAAAGGTGATTGTTATTGAGAATTGTAGCTTTCTTTTATTGAAAATTGATATGGACAGTGTAATTGTTGATCCAGAATTATTGGAGAATTTTAGGAAAACTTCTGGAAATTTGGGGTAATTTTTGGACTAGGAAAGATGTCAAATGGAAAAACAAATGATAAATGGTTGAAGAATTTATTGTCAAATGGCAATGGAAATTTTTATAAATGAATTTGGAATTTAATGACATATGTCATTGAAATTTGGATGCAATTGGAGTAAAAATTAGAGTTGATTGGACAAATTGAATGAAAGAACATAAGTGAACCGATAAGGAGATGACATGTGGCAAGTGAAAATATGACTTGCCAAGCCATGTCTTAAAACCCACGATACTTTCCAATTGAAAGACCAAGTTTTGTGTTTTGTCTTACTTCTCTTTTTCTCTTCATTACTTCTTTCTTCACTTTCACCTTTCACGATTTTGAATCTCTAAGCCTTCATTAATGTTGAACTTCTCTTCCATTTTTCAATTTCTACCTCCATTTTATCGTTCTTGTCATTTACTAAAAGAAAACCCGACCAAATCCAAACTAAAACGATGATGGACATGCGATACAAGGGATAGCTAGGTTTGGTGTGTTTTGAAGGATTTGGAGCTAAATCAAGTAAGTGATGCTTTAATCTTCATGGGTTAGTGTAAATGGAACATGTATGATGAGTAATTTGAGATTGATGGATTGAAAAATGTTCACTGCATATGCTTCAGTGTTTTACCCATAACTTCTTCTGGAGTTGTTTAATTTAGATTCTTATTGATTTATATTAAACTAGAGACGAATGGCTACAATTTTCATGAAGAAATAGAGTTTAAATTCTGTCTCTAAGAGTTCTGAAATTTGACTTGAAGTTGGGTTTCGGGTTATGTCTCTATTTCTGAATAGTATGTAGTAAATTGTGTATACCTTTATGAATCTTGAAGCAAAATATACCAAATTAGGCTCTTTAGAAACTTAAGATATATATGAAAAATTGTTTAGAATAAATTATTGTCAAAAACCTCAGTTTATAGGTCATAATGGTCACACAAAACGAATATGAAAAACAGAGTTGGAAAAGCTAGAAAAGGACTTTTGTTTGCTGCTTTCTGTGAAAGGCCGCCGTGGCCATCTTATAGGATTTCCTCTTGGGAAAATTTCTCCACAGTCAAATCCTTGGTTTTCAATGGCCAGCTCTCAACATTTTATGAGGATTCCTTTCGGGAAAAGTTTGCCACAGCCAATTCCTGACTTCGCTGCGGCCAACTTTCCTACTCAGCTTAAATATACTTGGCTATTTTAATGATGTCTTGACCTGTAGTTATCCAATTAGAATGATTTTTTATTTTGAGTAAACTAGAGAAATATGGGTACAAATTAATAGAAAAAAAATTCTGAATCAGGATGTAAGAATTTCAATTTTTGGCTGGAATTTGAGTATAGGGCACTATCTCAGAATAAGAACAGTCCGAAAATGTTTGGAGTATAACTTTTGGAGTATGGAACCTAATTGAATGATCTTGGTGCAAAAAGAAACATAATACATAGAGGAACACTTTTATAGAAGAGAATAAGACCAAATTACATCAGTTTCACTTTCTGATTGAATGTGAACAGTAGACCCGAAAGAGCTACTTATAAAAATCTGAAGTGAGTCAACAGGAAAGGAATAAAGATTTTAATGGTTTTAGTGAGGCATAAACCTAAGTATAAATTATATTTAGATGAGTTTTGATATGAGGATGAGATGAAATTGATGGATAAATACTCGGGACTGTCGTGAACGTGCATTGTACAAATTTCATTTCATAAATGTGCATTATTAAACACTTATGATTATACAAATTGTGATATATGTGTATGGTGTTTGATATAGAGGAGCCACTGGAATGTCAACCTCCAAACATTGCCAGAACTTCTAAGCATTAGCTTAGGGAGCAACTGGTAAGTAACCTAGACTGCCTCACTTGATTACTTGTTTGCTAAATTTTTGTTTGAAATGATCAAATGAATGCGGCTTGATTGTTGATTCCAGACGGAAGGTCCGATGATTGTGAAATGTGGATGAGATATTGAAGTGCTACTTGTATTTGAATGTGAAGAAATAAATGCTATTCCAAAATTTTGTTGAATGTCAGACCAAGGTCCAAAGATGATTGTGTTTTGACTGTGAATGTGACTGATTAAAAACAATGATTGAATGAATATATGAGATGCAATTCATTTGATGAATGCATGAAAGATAAAGGCAGTTGTGACTGGAGTCGCGAGTAAAAGAGCTTAAAGCTCAGAACATGATAAGAGTCTTTGGCTCAGTTGTGCATGTGCCTGGTATCCACTAAGGGATATGGGATATTAATTGATACAACTCGGTATCCACTAAGGAATATGAGCTAGTGAAGAGGCACTTCGTCACAACAGAGTAACAATCAAAATTGAGTCATGTACATTGCGTTTATATTTGATACGTGTATTTTACATGAATGAAATGACCACTACGATTGTTCAAAAAATAAAAGATGTTGTTTTATGAATATGCAAAGATGGGAAAAATATATATTACGTGTATTAATGTGATTCATGAATTGATTGAACGATTGATGATGGTTACCTCATTGAGTTCGCAAAATTCACTCAAAATTTGCAAATATTTTTTAGAGCTCAAAAAAATACCCTGTGAGGCAAATTGGAGTATACCTATTGCATACAAGTGAGAGATAGAGGTCGGGATCAATTAGCGTCTGCATAATTATCTTCATTGATTTCTTTTCTTTTGTATGAAAAAATGTATTCTGAGATTTTTGTATCGTGTATATTGATCTATTTTGTAATAACTTTCCAAAATGGAAAGGGTTGTAAATGAAATTGATTTTGAGTGCAATTATTATATTTGTGATTGAAAAAGTTTATGATCGAAACGGGCCCGAATTGGTTATTGATTTTCTGCAAAAGTGTGCATTGTTTTAAAAAGAAATGAAAAAGATTCTTGCAATGAGATTTGACTAATTGAGTTCTCTAATATGCCACCCTCTCGAGATTTAGACTCGAATATCACTCAGGATGTTGGGTACGTGTCTTACAAGGTTGGGGTGCTACAAAAAACATGCACAAAAACACACACTAATCATAATATTTGGTCTTAAACTTGTAAGAATTAGAAGTTCACGAATTATTCGTCTGTATTTTATCTCATCAATAGCTTTACCTGCTTCATCCTTATCAAGTTTAGTTCCATTATACATTTCCAATGACTGACTTGCTTGTGGATAGGTACTAGATTCCAAACCTAGTTCATCTTTCATAGTCGTAGTCCAGTTTTCATCAGCGAGTGCCTCTTCAATAGTCTTTAGTTCTATTGTGAAACAAAAGCAACATAATTTTTTTAAAGGAGGCTTTGGTTCTTAAACCTTTTAAAAACTCTCTCAAAATATACTAAAGTCTATCAAGACCTCTTTATTCTCTTGGTTTCCTAAAACTTCTACTTTAAGCATTTGGTGTCCTTTACTGCAAAGGTGTTTGTTGAGGTGTACTTGTAAAAGGAGCCTTTTCTGTCCTAACTTCAAAAGCTCTTTTTTATCTTGCAAATTTGAAGGCACTACTAGTGCAATTTGAGTTTGTGCCATATCTTGCGGGACCAAAAGATGCTTGTCATCATTTGAATCAATAGCCGTTGTTGAGGGCAATGCTTCATTAAATACAATATGTATTGACTCTTCTATTCTCTTAGTTCTTTTGTTGTAGACTTTAAATCCTTTGCTAATAGTGCTAAATCCCAAAAAGGTGGCTTCATCAAACCTTACATCAAATTTGTCAAGGTTGTGCTTACCATTATTCAACAAAACACTTGCAACCAAAGGCTTGAAAGTAGGCAACATTGGGCTTTCTTCCTTTACACAGCTCATACGGAGTTTCCTTTTAGAATAAGCCTTATAAGGCATTTGTTCAAAAGGTAACAAGCACTAGACATAAGGTAGTCCACTTTCATACAGCATGGTCTTGGCCATATTACAAAGAGTCCTTTTCTTTCTCTTAACAACTCGTATTGTTAAAGAGTCCTTCAATAGGAGAAATTATGAGTTATACCATTATCATCACTGAAATCTTCAAATTTCTATTATCAAATTCTCCTCTATGGTCACTTCAAATTGAAGTAATGCAGTATCCTTTTCAAATCTAAATTTTCTTGTAAAAATTCTCAAAGACTTCAAAAGCATCATCTTTATCGAATATGAATATAAAGTAATCATCTGCTATAACAAAACCATAACATTTACCACTAAAACTTTGAGTTCAAGTAGAACCAAACAAATTCATATGTGTAAGCTTTAGCTATTGAACAATAGGTACAACATTTTTTGGTGGAAAGCTACTTCTAACTTGTTTTCCTTTTAAGCATGCTTCACACAACTGATTATTTTCAAAAGTTAGATTAGGTAATCCTCTTACTAATTCATTCTTAGAAAATTTTGACAAAAGGCTCATGCTAACATGTCCAAATCTTCTGTGCCAAATTAATGAGTCCTTTTTTTATAGAAACAAAGCCCTTAATCTTTTAAGAAGATATGTCTTTTAGTTGAGCACAATATATATCCTGATTTTTAGGACCAACAAACACAATATTATCATTATGATTGTCAATTATTTCACAATGAGATGCATAGAATGTGACTTTATATCCCTTACCACATAACTGACTCACACTCAGGAAATTATGTTTCAGACCATCAATATGCAGAACATTATCAATGAAAGTAGAATTAAAGGCACCAATTTTACCAATTCTAGTAACCTTTGCCTTGTTTTTCTCAACAAAGACAACATTACCTCCATATTGTCTTTCAATATAGTTGAAGTGCGATATTTCACCTGTCATATGTCTTAAACAACCATTGTCATCTATCCATTAGTTTGCTCTTGTTAATGTTCTAAATTGTATCTGTAGAATGTACTATCTCAATTTAGGAACCCAAACTTTTGTGGGTCCTTTCAGGTTAGTAATATGACCTTTTGGTTTCCAAACATATGTTTCAGATAATTTCTCTTGTCTATGTATGTTACAAGAGTGACTAATATGTCCATGTTTACCACAGTAGAAACACAAAACAAAAGAATAAGAGTTAATGTCATTTTTTCCATTTATCATGTTACTACTATAATATCCTATTTTCTATAATAAGGGTTAGGACATAAGGTCTTAGACCACTGCATATGAGAAATAGTTTTGAGAAATTATGAGAGTGCATTTCATTGACATGCATACCATGAGCATACACGTAAAATTTATTTTTGTATACATTGCAAATATTGTATATACACTCAATAGACATTTTTCCAGGATATGAACGATTTTAAATGATCATAATGTGAATTGTGAATCTTTATGTCCTGAAAATTTGTTGATGAATCATAATTGGTGATTTAGAATTTATTTGTAATAATTGAGAGAATTACAAATTTATGTGTACTTTTGGACTAGGAAAAATACCAAGCGGCAAGACAAATTGACTCCTCGTAGTAGAAATAAATGACACATGGCAATAGAAATAATTGACAAGTGGAATTAGGATTTATTGACAAGTGGCATAGAAAATTGTGTGACAATTGGTATAGAAATTGGGAGACAAATGGACCAATTATTAAGAAATATGTAGTAGTTTAAGTAAAAATACTAGTATCAGTAATTTTTATATGGTGAGTGTCATGACATGTGCTATGACACCCACGAAGCTCATTAACCCATAATGTTTACCTAAATGAAAGACCATCTTCATCTTTTTGTCTTTCATTTATTACATGCTCTCATCTTCTTCTTATTCTCGCAAATTTTGACACTTCAATCTTCTTCATTTTCTTTACTTACGACCATTTCACTATCACCCTTACCACGTTGAGTTTGCTAAAATCCTACACTAGCCACTCCAAGATCCTTGTTGTCTTCATCTAGTTGTTGAAGAACCCAACTTATTTCTCTTTGAAAGTTGATGAGATTAGGAGCTAGGTTTTACGTGATTTGAAGAGATTGGAGTTAAAACAAGTAAGTATATTATTAATCTTCATGGTTTTTTTTTAATGAAACATATATGATGGTCATTAGGGATGACTGATAGTGAAAATGGTGTTGATGATGAGTGCTGGAAATTTTGATGAATGAATGGCTATAAATATGTTCTATTTTTAGATGTATAAAAATGTGAATCATTGATTATTATAGATATGAATTAAATTGAGTTATAAAGATAAAGAAAAGGCTAGTTTAGTGTTCTTGAAATGAGAAGAACTAGGATTTATGTATGATGATGATGTGTTCTATTTTTATATAGATGATTAACAATAGGTTATGAGTTCTATTATGGATGTTTTTAAAATGGAATTGAGGTGAGAAAGAAGAGAAAATAAAAATAGAAATGATAAACTGTGCATCATATGTGTTGGATATATTATGAAAGAGTAAAATCTAGAAAAGTTAGGAATGTATGTATGATAGGAATGATAGGATTAAGTGAATGGTTAATGAATTAATGGAGTAAATTCTTTTGAGATTTAATGTAACCAATATGGTAAATAGATTAGCATGAAATGTGGCTGCACAAATGGATATGAATTTTAGAAAATTTGGAGTGTTAATGATGTTTCTAAGTTGTGGAATTCGTGGAGAAAAGAAGGAAGAAAGATAGAGCATGATCATGGCCTTTAGCGTATGATTATGGCCTGGTTATTTAGGCTCTACCACTATTGTGGCATAGTCCTCACAGTCGTGGCCTATTGCACAAGCTTCTGTCATGATTGTGGGAAGGTCCACCACGATCGTGGGCAAGCATGAAAAATGAAATGTTGTCTTTTAAATGATGTTTAAAGTAACTAATGATAAAGTACCTTCTTATGGTGTATTTAGGCTGGAATGAGGGTTGAAATGAACCTAGTTTGATGCTTGAACAATTGATTAAAATGTTGATATGTTGGTTGTTAATTGATAATTATAATTTAAGAATCAATTGACATTATCATGTATTTAGATCTAGAAAATTAAAGTCATTATGGAATAAAAGTGTTCTTAGGAATGCTAATATGATTCAAAGGAGGCGAATAGTGTGAATTAAGTAAGAATAAATGAGAATTTAGATATTATTTGATCATTTAATATTAGAAAAGGAATGATGATCATATGGTTGACGAAATTATAATAATCAAATATATTTGAGATATAAACCTAAGTGTAAGCTAGACATATATAAGTTATAATGTTTGATTCATCAAGACTTATGATTTAGGGACACATGTTTAGGAATGTCATTTAGCATGCATTGCATATAACATATACATATATGAGTATGATTAAATACTTATGTGATTGAATAAATTAGTGATGTGTATAATGTCTGTATTGTATCGTTTAGAAGCGCAAATAGAACGCCAGCATCTAGACATTGTCACGATGTCAAGGTAATAGCTATCTGGAGTTTACTGTGAGTAACCTAGATGTTTCTTACTAGGATTGAACGTAATTATTAATTTCTTTTTTATTGAACTGATATTTATGTGAATGTTAAAATTCTGGATATTGATAGTCTGAGTAGTTTGATAATTGAGATTATATTGGAAGTGCTTCATTGACTGTGAATCAAAAAGAAATACATGTACTCAACAAAAAATTGTCAAATGTTAGACTTAGGTACGATGAACATGTGAAACTGACTGTACATCACGAAAATGTTATTGATAGCATATTCTATGAATTGATGAATCACACTGAAATTCATGATCAGGTAAAAGAAGTTGTGACCAGAGTGGCCAGTGAAAAGGAGCTTAAAGCTCCTAAACGTGTATAAAGAGCCACAGGCTCAATATTAAAATGAGTCTGGTATCCACAATGGATATGGGACAGTTATCAATGAGCTCGGTATCCACAACGGATATGGGACAGTTAATAAGGTGCTCAGTTATAATAGAGTAACAATGAAAGTGAGTCACATGTGCATTGCATATACAAACTGATATGTATGATTTGAATGTCTAAAATGAAATGTGACGTGATATTCAATATGTGTGATGTGATTTAATTGTGAATTGAATAATGAATTATCATCATGGTTTGATATGAGTGAGCACATCGATCGTGGTTCACTCACTGAGTTCACAAAACTCATCAAATTTGTAAGGTTGATTTTTAGGTATAAGAACGGAAACTTAACTATTAAAACGTTCTAGAAGAAGTCTACTATTGCATTTTTGGGAACAAAATGGCTCAAAGGTCAATTAGTTGATGTTGTGGAGTTTAGTTACACTACAAGGAAATCACTGAATAGCGCCAGAATTATTTCCGTCGATAAACACGTTGAAGTTATCGACGGATTGATATTTCCATCGGTAATACTGAAGGAAAGGAATTCGCGCAAAATCTCTGACGATATATAGCAACAACAATGCTTGAGCATCGGAAAAAAATACGGGAACAATTCCCACTTTTTAATTGCTTCGAACAATTACCGACGGAAAATCATCGATATATATACCGACAGAATTATACTCTTCCGACGGTAACAAATGTGGGAAATGCTCCCACTATTAAAACCATTTACTGACAGGATACATTCCGTTGGTAAATGGGTTTATAGAATTCTATTTACCGACAGAATATATATGTCGTCGCTAATTGTCAACCAGTCGTCATCCTTGAGACAACCCTAGCTTACCGACGGACATAGTTTTCTGTCGGTAACATGTAGAAGAGCTTTCTAGGAAGACGAGATTATTGACAGATTTGGAGTTGGTGTTCCGTTGGTGTTCTGTCGGTACCATCAGTTACTGACGGAACACCAACTCCATCGGTATTTGAGTTTCAACCGCCTATCTTTACCGCTCTTTTACCGACGGGATTGCTCATTCCATCAGTAACTGTCGGCATGTTCGTCGTCGAAACGACGAGAGGAACCCTAGATTATCGACGGAATTGTCATTCCAACGGTAATTGAGTATCTTTATATCGCCCTCGACCGGCACGCCGCCCCCTCCCCTCGCGCACACATTTCTCTTCTCTCCTCCTTGCATTTTCCAACCCTGTTTCTCACATTTTCCGACCGTTTTTGGAGTATTGTCTTGCTCATCGTGGGTTGTTTGAGGTAAACTCTCTAATAAATGTGTTATTTCTACAAAAAAA
>JAOSBO010004539.1:0-13541 GCA_027563915.1 Erythroxylum rotundifolium | reverse complement strand
ATTTATATGTTACAATCATTAACAAATTAAATGTAGCATTTTATCATTAAATATAATTAAAATATAAATTAAAAAAATTAATGAAAACTATTATCGACGGAAAGGCCAATTTCTGTCGGTATATTGTAATCGTATATATCGACGAAAATTGGCCTCTCCATCGGTAAACTTGAAATCCATTTTCCGACGGTAGGTAAATTTCCGTTGGTAATTTTGCAGACGGAAAGGAATTTTCCGTCGTTAATTTACGGACATAAATTATTCTGACGGTCGGTAAACTCTACCGACGGTAAGTCTTTTTCCGTCGCTAAATTTAGCGACGCCTGATAATTTTCTGTCGGTAAAGTTAGCTACGGCCGAATCAACGACGTTTTTTCACTGTCGATATATTCTGTCGGTAACAGTAATACCAACGGAATATTTGGTTATTCTGTCGGTATTTTCTGTCGCTAAACTGCAATTTTCTTGTAGTGGTTGGTCATAATACAAAGGATATTTAAAGAACAAGAAAAAGAGGTAGAAGGAGCTTTTGCATTAGCAACTTTGAGAAACCCTAGAGAGGATTCATCTAGAGATCGAGAAAGAGAAGAAGGAAGAGAAAAGAGGAGAAGAAGCTGACTCGATGTACTTCCCAAATCAAGAGTTTCCTGACGTTGCTGCCTCCCACATCCGTTCAGATCATATTTCTTTTTTATTTTCAGTTTTATTATTATATAGAATTGGAATAACAATTTGATGATAGGATTTTTGAATGTTGAAGATGTTCTAAACTCAAATTCGGAGTTTTATCTTTAAATTAATGAAATACGATTGTTTATGTGTTAATTGGATTTATTGTGATTTAATTTTGCAATTGCATAATGCGATAATAAACTGAGAAGGTGAATCAGATGAAAAATGATTAAATTAGGCTAATGAGAGTTAGGTGATTTAATAGAATTAGAATTAAATCAAATCGGTAAATTGTGAGAGAAGAGATCTTACATAGGTTTCTGATA
Source organism: Erythroxylum rotundifolium (assembly GCA_027563915.1). Classification (NCBI taxonomy): domain Eukaryota; kingdom Viridiplantae; phylum Streptophyta; class Magnoliopsida; order Malpighiales; family Erythroxylaceae; genus Erythroxylum; species Erythroxylum rotundifolium. Next base: position 12,543 of record JAOSBO010004539.1, on the reverse strand, counting down.
GTTTATCAAAGAAATTCAGAGCCAATTAGGGTTGTGGATAAGTTGTAAATTGAGAGATTGCGACCTCTATAATCTAACTAGGGTTTATGATTTAGGGACAATAGTTATAACTCGAGAGAGAGTAATCAACCCTATAATCGTTTAGAGCCAGTAATCCAGTAATTCATAATCAGTTAAGTTAGCATTAAAGATAAGTAAAATTTTTTCCCTCAATCGGTAATTTCCTTAGGTTGATTCTTAGGTGTGTTGCAATTGCTTAGTAATTAATATTTCCATGATTGATTTTTGATTTGATTTGATTAATTTCTCATTTTTAGTTTCATGCAATTTAAATTTTTGTATTGTTTTCTGCCCTTAAATTTTAGGATTAGATTATCCCTCTTCGTGGGAGCAACACTTTAATTACTACGCTAACGAACCGTGCGCTTGTGGATTATCGAGGGTTTTTTATTAAAAGTTACACACATCAAACACCTAATTAAGTTTTTGACGTTGTTGCTAGGGAGGCAATTAGTTTAATTCTTTAATTTAAGGCATTTTAGTTAGTTTTTATTTTATGTTCTTTCTTTCTCTCTATTTCTGAATCCATGCTACTGCATGAACACAAGAGTTATGGGAAGTTCGAGTCGTGCAACTGAAACCTTAGAGCTAGACATCACTCGATTAGAATGATGAATTAGGAAAGGTCAGCGTGAAGAAGAAGAAGAAATCGTGAAAACAATAATGGTCGAGGAATTTAAACAAAATTTGGATCGCAAAGTGAACCAAGTATGTCAACAAAGTATCCATATCTATATCACATTCAAGGATATACCACTATAGTACATTATTAGTGTCATATTCAATAATACAACTACAATCACAATTGCAGCGAATCCTTATCTATCATACCCAACCATATATTATTTCTCCTTTCTAAATATCCGCAATACAACATTGATATCATATTCAATGGTATAACCACGATTTCAAATACACGGAATCTCCATCAATTATATCGGAACACAGACTATTTCTCATTTCTAGATATTCACATAGTTCCATTTTCTAACATTCTGACAAATCATCATTTTTCTCACTATTTCTATCAGCTTAAGCACTTAACACATGCTCATATGTGTGACTCATACTCATGCGACTCAGACTAGGGATCAGTTGCTACTATCTGCTGTGACATGTCTAAAAAGCATGTAACATGACACATATTTCAGAAAACGTCCATATAAGATAGTAGTTCTAGGCTCTGATACCACAAATGTAACACCCCACCCTCTCGGGACCCTTACCCGACATCCTGAGTGATATCTGAGTCTGAACCCCACGAGGGTGGCATGCTAGAGCACTCAGTCAGTCGAATCTCATTACAAAAATCTTCTACTCCTTTTTAATTTTTAAAAAGGTGCACACTTTTGCAAAAAATCAATAATCAATTCGGGCCCGTTTCGATCAGACTTTTTCACTCACATATATAATAATTGCTCAAAAATCAATTTCATTTACAACCCTTTCCAATTTGGAAAGTTATTACAAGAATATATTGATCAATAAACATGATACAAAAACCTCAGAATACATTCTTTCATACAAAAATAATAATAATGAAAATAATTATGCAGACGCCAACTGATCCCAACCTCTATCTCTCACTTGCAACAATAGGTATACTCCTGTTTGCTTTACGGGGTATTCTTCTGAGCTATAAAAAATATTTGCAAATTTTGGGTGAGTTTTTGCAAACTCAGTGAGTGACCATCCTCGATGGCTCACCCAGTCACTCAACACATAATTCACATCATTTATTTAATTATCACATTGGATCACATACACTTAATCAATCATTTCACATTTTACATTCAACACATTATAATCATTCACATCATGCATATGCAGTGCATATGAAACCCGCTTTCCATTTATTACTTTCGTTGTGATCGATTGCCTTTTTATCTAGCCCATATCCCTTAGTGGATACCAGGCTGTATCAGATAATGTCCCAGATCCCTTAGTGGATACTGGGTATATTCACAATCGAGCCGGAGGCTCTTATCATAGTTTCTGAGCTTTAAGCTCCTTTTTATAATCTGAGCTTTAAGCTCTTTTCGGTGGTTCCTTTGGTCACAACTGACTTTATCTTTCATGCATTCATGAAATGCAATGCATCAATCACATTTTCATGATCCCATTCAATCACGTTCATATATCATCGGACCTTAGTTCGGCATTCAACATTAAGTTGAGAATCACATTTTCACTTACATGCAAATGAGTATTCGAAACACATTTATCATCAACTTATGTACACTTAGTTCATCTCATTCACATACAAGCAACACTTCAATATCTCAACCAAGCATCACAATCATCGGACCTCTTGTCCGTAAACCAACACAATTGATCACATTCATACAGACATTCAATAGTTAATCAATGCCAAAATCACACAAAACAAACAATGAAATGAGACCATCTAGGTCTACTTACAGTACACTCTAGATTAGCAATTGCTTCCAAGATCCGGAGACGTCTAAATGTGTACATTTATCCTGCACATCAAATTTATGCAATACACACATTGCGCACATACATTGATAACTTTGCACAATTATAAGCATACATTTATGCACATGTGTGTATATAGAATATGTACATTGCATGTTAATGACAATCTTAGGTATCTTTCCATTATTTTCGTCACATTATCAGTCTTATATCAAAACTCACCTAAGTAAAATTTGTACTTAGGGTTTATACCTCAAATAAACACTTTGAATATAATTTCATAACCTAATGAATCATTTCAGATTTTTCTTCTAACACTGACTTTCGGGTCTACTATTTCTGATCATTTAAACAATGAAAATGAAGTAATTTGGGAACACTTTCTTTTTCAGAATTTTCATTCTATCTCATAAGTTTATAATGACACCAAAATCATTCAATTTGGTTCAGTAGTGTAAAAGTTATACTCCAAATATTTTCGAACTACTTTTATTATGAGATAGTGCCCTATACTCAACTTCCACACAAAATTTGAAATTCTTAAAATCTGATTCAGAATTTTATTTCTTCATATGATTTGTATCCCCATGTCTCTAGTTTACTCCAAATTAAAAATCATCCCAATTAGATAACTACACAAAAAGATATCATCAAAATACAAAAACATGTTTTGTACTAGAAAGTTCACCACGGTGACCCAGAAAAAGTTTGCCACGGCGAACTTTTCTAGAGAGGAAAAGTTTGCATGAAATCTTTCAAGTTGGCCACGGAAAACTTCATCCTTCAAGTTAGCCGTGGCGAACCAAGGAGAGTTGGCCACGACCAACTTTGACAGAAACATACGTAGTGAACATTTTCCAGATTTTCAAACTTCCCACACTTACATCTAACTCCTAGATTATCTCTTCCATTTCACTTCCTCATCATCCTCTACCCAATTCAACTCAAGAAATCACTCTCAAACCAATTCATAAGCTATAATTGTCCATCAATAAAAAAGATCAAAACATTTTCATGTATCATTCATCATAAACACAAAATCAGTACATCCATTTTCTTATCCAAGTTTTAAACATATTTTCATCCCCATTTCATGGTCTTTCAACATCTAACTATCATCATGCATGTTTCACTCAAAAATTCAAGAAGAATAACATGCCACTTACTTGTTTAAGCTTCAAGATCATCAACCCACACTCAACCCTAGCTTTCCATCTTCATACAATCATTACTACTTAAAGAGGAACGAGCTAGGTTTTTAGTAACAAAGAGGAAGAAGACAACAAGAAGCTTGAAGAAACAAAATAAAGGAGTTGAGGAAAAATCAAAGATCATGAGGGTTGTAAGAAGAGAGTGTTGTGGCCTTGAGAGAAGAGAAGAAGAATGAAGAAAATGAAAAAAAAAGGTGGAACCAAGCATAAGCAATGAAAATGATGAGTGAAAGACCATCTCATAGTCTTTCACTTAGATATTTTCATGGAATGGATATGTGGCAAGTGGCATGACACATGTCACTTGCCATATGTCTTATCCCTTTGGATTTACTTTCTCCCATCTTCTATAACTAGTCCATTTGTCTCCAATTTCTAGTCCAATTGTCTCCCAAATTTCAATGACTATTGTCATTAAATCCTAATATCACTTTTCAAAAATTCTACAACCATTTGATATTTATTTCTACTACCATTTATCGATTGTTCTACCACTTGATACTTTTTTTAGTCTAAAAATGCCCTTAAATTTCAAAAAATTTTCATATTTCACCGAAAATTCTAAATTAATGCTTATACTCTCAAAAAACAATTTTCAGTACAAATAATTCACAAATTCCGATTTTAATCACATTTACAAATCAATTATACCTAGAATTCGTCAATGAATGCATGTAAAAATATTTTCATGTGAAAAAATTCAATATTCACTTGTATGTGCATATCATATAATGCATGAGCATGAAATGCATTTTCTATTCTCTTAATTTTATTTCTCAATTACGGTACTCCCGACTCTAACCATTAATATGGGAACAGGATGTTACATATACTGCCACCGTATTAGTCATTTGAACAACCTTAATCAAAGAGGAGAGCTGAGCTACCAACGTTAAAAGAAGCGCTGCATAAGAGGCAACCCATGAAATTTTATTTCCTTTTGATTGGTTTTTTTTATTAATTCGTTTGATTCATTTAGTTATGATTAGGTTGGATTTGGGATTGATTGATGTTTATATGGAGTTTGTTTAAATTTTAACGTGTTTTAGTTTGTTTGAATTTTAACTTGTTTTTCTCTTTAAATTTCTTATTGGTAATATTATTTTGATGTGTTTGTAGGTTGTGGGATCTTGGAGAATACATACTAGGCTAGGAAAAAGGTTTATGAGTGGAAGAATCACCCCATCCCATGATCATGGGAATTTGTCATCTTCCCACGACTGTGGGAAATCTCTCCAGAAACTTTCTGGAGAGAAAACCTATGATCGTGGGAATGGAGGTGATTCCCACGATTATGGGAAATCTTTTTAGAAACTTTCTAGAGAGAAATCCCATGATTGTGGGAATGATAGGAATTCCCACAATCATGAGAATCCTATATAAGGGAAAATTTAAATTTCCCTCCCTCTCTTCATCTTTCATTCACTCTTAAAATTTTCTTAAATTCTCTCTCTAACCCACGAAAACTCTCCTCCCACTCTCTAAAATCCTTTTCTTCTTCTAGATTCTTGGTATTTTCTTCATCTCTTTTCATTGATCTTACAGTCCTTTACTGTTTTCATGCATTAATCATTCAAAAACACAAGGATTTGGGTAAGATTTTTCTCTCTTGCTCTAAAAAATGAATTTACCCCTCTCTTTCTTATTTTTGCAGGATTTCTTCTTCCAATGGCACTAAAGAAGATGGTAGCTTGGAAACTGGTTGATCAACTGTGCCTTCAAGTCATCAGTGAAGGTAAGCATGATTTATCAGCAGCTTATTGTGCCCCATTCCCGATTTATTCAGAGGAAGAAGATATGCATTTCTGAGACCTTAAAGATAGAGAATTAGTTACTCCTCTGTACTTTGATTTTGAATTGTTAGAAATGATAGGAGTAAGACAAAAAATTGGGCAACTAGCTGCAAATATTGGATGGAATAGGTTCGTTAGGTGTGACGTGCCTATTTACCTTACGATGACTATAAAGTTTTTCAATACAATACGCTATAACCCTAAAATGGACGTATTCTGGTTTAGGTTAGCTGGTGGTGTGTCTAAACTTGATTATCATGTCATATGTGAAATTTTTAATTTGTCGAATACAAAAACTCTAGATGATCACAATGACTTTGATGTTGATAAATGCGGGAAAACCCTAATAGGTGAAACACATTTTTACTCTCACAATGCACCAAACTCTTCATTCCATAGTGTCTAGCATTTACTTTTGCATAAATTTATGTGTTTAACTTGTTTAATAAAACTGAAAGTAAAAAATGCTCGACCAAGGAACTTTTCTTTTTGTGGTGCATAGATAGAAAAATTAAAATCAATATGCCTTATAGGATTTTTCGATCGGTAGTGAGTATTGTGAATAAAAAGAGCTTTTATTTTGGCATGTCTCATATCACTTTTGCTTTGGGTTTGTTTATAACTTTAATGTGGATAATGTTTGTATAACTCAATACGATGTATTTGACATATCTTATTTGAGGTGCTCTGAGATTTTGGAGTTTTACTTTATGAAACTCCAAAATCCTTAGGCACGTACTGCAGTGCAACACAGTAGGGGAAAAGATATAGCCGTCTCCTGACCCTTCATCCCGAGCAGTCCCAAAGCCAGAAGAAGAAGCAATGGAGGAGGAACCGAGTACAACAATAACTCATTGAGCTCAACACCCAAATATAGCAAGTCCACAAGGAGCAACGGTACTTAAATAAGAAATTCCTCAAATTCTTTTAGAGGAATAATTTCGAAGCTCCTTCGCCAACATCGTTGCCACCATCATCACTATAAGCTTTTCTTACCCTATACTTTTAAATTGTGTCAATGTCTTTTGTTTGGTTTGATGTAATTTTTTTTGTTTTCTTTTGTTTGTTTTATTTCTTTTGTTTGGTTTGATTTCTTTTGTTTAGTTTAATATCTTTTGTTGGGTTTAATATCTTTTGTTTTGTTTGATTTCTTTTGTTTGGTTGATGTCATTTTCTTTTCGTTGGTTTGATTTCTTTTATTTGGTTTGATGTCATTTTCTTCTTGTTGGTTTGATTTCTTTTATTTGGTTTGATGTCATTTTCTCTTATTTTGTGGTTAACATGTCATATTGAGGAAAATGTGATCTTGAAGTGTAGGGAGGTGACATTGACTTTCTCAATTGCATTGTTTGCATTTTGTTAAATAGGATGCATGTTTAGGCATATCATGCGCTTTATGTCAGTAATGGAACCATAGTTGAATCATTCTGATGGATATTGCCATGGGATTCTGTCATGCTAGTTAGAATTAGATTGAATGCATGCTTGAACTTAGATTAGGCGACTTGATTAGAAAGTGAACCATATAGAGTGATGAAAAGTAGTTGGTTACGTATGCTTACTCACAATTTGACATTTAACTAATGAGGTAGTGTAGATATGCATAATGAATGTTCATTTGAGCCAATGTTAGGATTGAGCCCATATGACTCTATCCATAGTCATTCTATTTCTTTGTTGAGTGATACTTCCTTAGGTTATTACCTTTAGAACCTGCTTTGAATCGATTTGAGTCTACTGGATACATACTTAACAGAGATAATTACGGCCTTTTTTGTGTTAGCCTTTATCTTAAATGATCAACCCTTTGATTATCTCTTGCTACCCCGTTGAGCCTTAACCTTTTGTTTCTTAAAATTACCCAATTTTTTTTAAACCTAAAACCCTATTAATGTACCCATTCACAAGCTTAGTAGAGTATTAAGTAATGCATTAGTTGGGATCATTGTGAAAATTTTTACCGAGATGATTTGAAGATACTTCTACCTGTGAATCATATTGTATATAGTTACTATTTTATTCACAGTTTCTTCCATATGTTAAGAAAAAGAAAAAATTTGAAAAGAGAAAGAAAAGAAAAGAAAAAAGAAAGAACAATTGAGTAGCATCAATAACTATAGAGTATTAGATACATGTGTATATCTCAGATTTATGCTTTGATATCCCTTTTTACCTACTTTTTACTTTACAAATGCTTGTGTTAACCATTTATCCTCTTTACCCACCTTAACCCTTACCACATTACAACCCTAAACAAGTCCTTTTGATCTATTTATGCATGCAATCATTGTAGAGGAGAATTGGTAGTGTAGTTTCTTATAGGGAGTTTGAGCGAAACACTAACCATCAAACACTTGTGAGAAATGAGTGAAACTGTGAGGAAGATTTATTTTGCATCAATACTTATCTTTTAGTGACGGTGCCAATTGTTGAGTTTGTTTATGTACACTAATGAAAAAAGTAGTCATGATATGTGTAGCAGCTTGATATTTGAGTTGGCTAAAATTTGAGAGATTGTATGCTTTGATCTTTATGAAAATGAAGTGATATAATTGATTGGTTGTACTTATTTTGCTTGAGAACAAACAAAGATTTAAGTGTGGGAAATTTGATTGTTGTGCATTAATCTATGTTTTTCTAAGCATTTAGCAAGTGTTTCTTGCATAATAGTTTATGATTGTTGTATTTTAGGATTCATTTTGTATGTTTTCATTTAGTTTGATCTTCATTGCTTTTCTTTTATGCTTGATATTAATTTAGGGTAAGAATTGATTATTTTTATATAGGAATGAAGATGGAGTAACTTAGAGATTGAGCTAGAGATCAAAGAGGAGAAGAGAAGAGGGAACTTTCTGTTGCAAATTCCTACGATTGTGGGAATAATGCCAATTCCCACGATCATGGGATGTTTTATCCAAGACACTCGGGGTTCAATAAACTTTAGGGTTTTTGGACTATAAAAAAAGAATTAGACCTCCATGGTTAATAAGGACGAAAAACCTCTATAAAGAGAGCCTCCTGCAAGTTTTGAGCATTGAGGAAGGTGAAGATTCAAGGATTATTAACAACAATTGGGAAAATAGCAGATCAACACCAAAATCTCCAGATTTTGGCAAAGAAGAGAAGGAGTTTCCTTTATTCAATTTTCTGTGTTTTTATCTGTTCTAATCTTTGTAAGATGGATTATTTGAGTGTTGATGATGTTATGGAGACCATGAGTGGCTGATTTAGTTTTAGTAATTACTTTTGACCTATTTTGTCAAACTCCTATTTTATTGAATTGAATGAAAGTTGTCTTTAATGATTGTTGTTTATATTCGTATCTTGCAATAAATCGAGAGAGTGAGTAAAGTTATTTATGTAGGATTGTACAAAGAGAGTTGGCAATCTAAAGAATTACAATCATCATGTTAATTGATTAGTTAGAAGAGAGATCTCAGCTAAGTCAATTGATCACCCATAGGATAGCTTAACAATTAGTTAAATTGGTGGAGTGATTGGGTAGGTTGAGAGATCATTTGATCAACTTTATTTAATTTGATTAGGAGCAATGAATTACACCTTAAGAGAGGGTAGTTAATATAATTGGACATCTTAGGTGAGACATAATTCAATCAATAAAATAGGAGCGAGACAAAATAGGGAGAAAGTAATCTCTAGTCTTTAAATTCTTAAATCCCAATTTTCTACATTTTGGTTTTGCCTATATTCAATTTTAGTTTTCAATTTTAATTTTATTTTCTGGATTATTTCCATTAAACAATTTCGTTTCTTAAACAAAGTGTAATACGAATTAAGTGGCGTCTAGGCATCGATCCCTTTAGGATTGATATTTGTTTTCTAACTACAAGTCACGACCCGTATACTTGCAATTTTTAAGTGTAAAACGAGTAGAATGTTTTGCAAAATAAACTCAATAGTATCATTCTCTTAACCTAGACAATGTCACTACTTGGGATCAACTAGTTCGTGCCTTTTTAGACAAATATTTTCCCTTTACTAAAACCACAAAGATTATCGAGGAGATTATCAACTTCTAACAAAATGACGGGGAATCGATTTATGAAGCGTGGGAAACATACAACGATTTGCAATAGAAATGCCCACACCATAACTTACCTAAGGAATTCTTATTGCAAATATTCTATAGTGGAGTAACCCCACATATGAGAGGCATGATTAATGTAGCTTTAGGAGGTTCACTTATGAGAAAGACGGTAGATGAAGTAGAAAAGTTGATAGATGATATGGCAAGTAATAGCTACCTATGGACGAATGAGCAAAGTAGGCAACCCACTACTTTCTGAGAAAAAAAGGGAATTGTAGCTGTTGATTAAATAAAGGAGATGCAAGATAAAGTTGATAACTTAACTCAACTTCTCAACAACATGAAGGCTTCGTCCCCAACTTTAGGAAAAGCTATGTAACTAAAGTGTGAACTTTATGGACAGATGGACCATTATACGATGGACTGTTTCTTAATAAAGGAAGACAATCTAAAGCAAGTTAATTATATGGGAGCTCAATATGGATGAGGAGGGGGAAACAATCCCTACTCTAACTCATACAACCCTGAGTGGAAGAATTCCACAACTTCTCATGGACGAACAATGTTAGAGAACAGTTTAAACCTCAAGGACAACTAGGCTTCCAACAAGACAAATGGAGCTCAATGGAATCCAAGTTAGATAGTATTTTAGATAAAATTGGAGGCATGGAGGATGCAAATAGGTGGCTTGAAGGCAAGTTCAAGCAAGTCACTAAGAATCACGCCTCTTCAAGACACAATCTAGAGGTCCAAGTAGGTCAACTAGTAGAGGCAATTTTTACTTGGAATGCAAGAAACCTTCCAAGCAATCCTAAATCTAAATTAAAGGAACAAATCATGGCCATCACTCAGACCCAAGAAAAGAAACCTGAACATGTTAAAGTAGATGGAGATAATGGAGAAGGACGAGCAATTATGAAAATCTTTCCAATTGAGCTAGTAATTAAGCCAATCGAGGAACCTCGACTTGAATTTCGGTACCTTATTCTAGCTTACAGAAGTCAATTTTAAGTAAGGAGATGAGGAATTTTAAAGAGGTTAAATTAAATAAGGTTGAGGACATATACAAACTACTACAAATGTAATGCACCACTATCATAGAGCATATTCCCGACATCCAAAGGATATTCGGGAACATACCTTGTCAAAATGACATGTTGCAGTAATCACATTCACTTTATATGGCATCAAACATAAAACACAATTATTAAAATGGTCAACTTCTTATTTCATTTATAAAATATAGTTACATTGTATCATTTCACTATATAAACCGTATATATAGTATCAAAACATATGAGAGTTTACCACTCTTTACAATATGTTCTACATGAAATAAAAACTAAACAAAAGTACTTTATCTAAACTCCTTAGTATCAGTTAACCAGACCATTGAGCCATTTTTGAGTCCAAAATCGGCAGTATTAGACTTCTACTAGTATGCTTTAACAGTTAGGTCTCCCTCATACCTGAAAGTCAACAGTGCAATTTTGATGAGTTTGCGAACTCAGTGAGTGAACCATCCTCGATGTGCTTACTCATATCAAACATAAGAAAAATTCACAATCTTTCATAGACAATTCATATCATCAAATATTAACTATCACTTCACATTCCATCATGCTTCAACAAATACAATTTGTGTACCCTATTTCACATTCCCATTTTACAGCAGTCCAAATAATTCATTTAAATCATTCACATAACACATATCAAATTGTATATGAAAATGCATATATGACTCCACTTTCATTGTTAATTTGTTATGACCGAGTGTCTTTTTAACTATCTCGTATCCGTTTTGGATACTGGGCTCATTAATAACTATCCCTTACCTATTGTGGATACCAAACTCATTAATAACTGAATTTGTGGCTCTTATTGCGCATTTATGATATTTGAGCTCATATCACTGGTCACTCTGGTCAGAACTCCTTTATCTGATCATCTATAATAATGTGATATATCATATCACAAAATATGCCATTAATAACATTCATTCATTATGCACAGTCATTTTTCACATATTCATCGAATCTTAGTCCAACATTCAACATTTAGTTGAGTACATTTATTTTTTCTAATTCACATTCAATTATGAAACACTCCTAATACAATCTCAATTATCAAACTCCTCAAACCATAAATGTCCGAAATTATCTTGATCACATCAATAACATTTCAGTAGTTGAATTTTAAGCAAATACAAATCAATCCTAATGAGAAACATCTAGGTTGACTTATAGTATGCTCCAGATTAGCTATTGCCTCGATGAACCGACAATGTCTAGATGCTGACATTCGACTTAAGCTTTACTTCATGCAATACACACATATTGTACACATTACTAAATTGATCAATCACAAAAGTATTTAATCATGCACATGTATAAGTGACATGTTCAATGTATGCCTAATTTGACTTTTTCCTACTATGTATCTGATAAGTTGTTGTTCTTATTAATTCCTAGATCTATTTTGTCCTGGTTTTTGCATCAATTAATGTATATTCTCCAAAGTTTTTGTGAAATTGGTACTGCTCCCGTTTGTTTTGTGAATTTTGCAGGTTTATAAGATTACACGGGCTAACCGTGTAATTTCACATGGCCCGTGTAATCCGGAGGTCTGATGGCACTTCTTACCCGAGAGTTACACGGGTAGGCCGTGTGATTTCACACAGCCCGTGTAAAACAGTTAATTTGACGATTTCGGCATTTTAAATAGAAGAGATAAAGTGGACGTCGATTTTTTTAATCAGAGAAAAGACAAAAACCTAGGGTAGACAAGAGAAGGAGCAGCGGCACTTGGAGTTGAATAGGAGACGGCACTTGGAGGTGAACGGGCAGCGGCAATTAGTGAAAAAAAATCAGTAGCTCTCGAGGGGCAACTAAGAATCTTGTTTTTCTTCTTTCCCATGTTATTTAGACCATGTTAATTAAGAATCTTGTTTTGTTCAATTTCGTTATGAGTAGCTAAATTGTTTTAGTCGGGA
>JAOSBO010004480.1:0-13547 GCA_027563915.1 Erythroxylum rotundifolium | reverse complement strand
ATAAAGGAGGAAGAAAGAAAGATCAATAGAATGTTACCTGAACATTTTATTGAACAAGAAAGAAAGAAAGGAATTATACGGGATTATCTTGGAGAAGATTGTAGATATTTGGTAAAATATACAATCCCAAAGGAAATAGAAGACCCAATAGTATGTACTTGTTGGGGAGATGAATCTGAAGATTCAGAAGAAAATGAGGATACTATTTTAGAATTCGAAGAAAATTTAGAAGATGAAAATTCAGAATTTCAAAAAATGGTTTATATGGCAGATATAGAAGTAGAAGTTGAAATGGATTATCCAAAGCTGAAACTTGAAAAAATGGCAAAAATGCCAATTTTGCAAGAAATAGTCAAAGCCTCAACATCACATTCACAAGTTGATTCAGGATATAGACCACCTACTGATTATACAATGGGTCCTCCTCAATATCCTCCAGCTGTGGGGCAACAAAGAATTAATGTTCTTGAGATAAGAGAAAGATGGGGAACATTTAAAGGTAGAAGAATGAACACTTCAAATGAGTTGGATTTGCCACAAGATTGGGATGTAGTCTCAATAGATATGAATGAGCCAGATAGTGATGGAATACTATCAATCTCTGAAGGAGAAGAATTAGATAACTCTACAATTCTCAAAACATTAACTCTAGACCTAACAGAACTAGAGTTTGTCTTTACTTTAAAAGACGAAAGAAATGACAAGCAGTGGTTGGAGCAGATTAAACCATCTGAGGAAATATTAAGCTGTAGTCATCAATGGCAGTACAATCAAGTGATTAGTACAAAAGAAAAGGATGGAGATAAATGTTCCTACTGCAAAGTAAGAACAACAGAATATATGCGTATACATTGTCCATTATGCTTAATAACAGTATGTGCATTTTGTGCAGCATTACACCTACAAATCAAGGTGACAAAGAAACAAACAACTTACGTACCTTTATTTTCAGATAAGGATAACGTAATAAAAGAAATGTCAGAGTATATTACTCATATACTCAAAGAAAATGAAGTTCTACTATGAGAAAACCAACGATTGGATAAAATAGATAAAAAAATTTTTCAAGAAGAATTTGATCAGTTACAAGAAAAACAACTCAAAAATGAGTTAAGAGCCTCATGTAAAACAACTCAAAAATGAGTTAAGAGCCTCAAATAGAGCTTTAGTAATTACTGAAACTAAAGATATCCAAAAAGAAACATCAGAGTGTCAGAAAAGCATGGTGGAACCTATATATGTGAAGTTTTTCAAAACTGAAACATATGCCACCATACCAACAAGAAAAATGAATGGTGCAGCAGGATATGATCTATATAGTACAGATTGTATATTGATTGAACCATTAAAAAAAAAAGCAATTTCAACAGGAATCAAAATGCAAATCTCTTTATAAGAAATTTATGGAAAAATAGCAGGAAAATCCTCCCTGGCAAATAAAGGAATAGATGTAGTAGCAGGAGTAATTGATAATGACTACAGAGGAGTAATTTTTGTAGTATTATCAAATACTACAGCAGAGGAATACTTTGTTGATGTGGGAGATTCGATTGCTCAAATAATATTTGAGTATTATTGCATTCCTATTGTTCAGTTAATTGATTCAGATGAACAATTGAATGAAAGAAAAAGAAAAACATGTTTTTACAATAAAGAAAAAGAAGAAAATTTGTTTTTAATTACAGAGGAAGTCAGAAATGGTACAATAAAGAAGAAAATCAACAACCAGTTATATAATTTTGATGTGCAAATCAGAATACCAGGATGCAAAGATATACAATTGAGGGCAATATTGGATATAGGAGCTACCAAATGTTGTGTCAAGACAGATTCAATACCTAAGATAGCTAAAGAAAGGTCAAAATGGCCAGTCAAAATTTTTAGGGTCAACTCTGAAGAAGTCTCTGAATACAAGCTGAAGGATGGTCAAATGATAATTGGAGATAATGTTTACAGAATACCCTTTACATTCTGTATTTTAATGAATCCTTATGATAGAATTCAGCTAATTATTGAGTGTAATTTTATCAGAGCACAACAAAGAGGCATCAGATTAGAAGGTAATACTGTTACTTTCTACAAAAACTTGTCACAATTGTCGACAAGTACAGAAATAAATATGGTGTCAATAGCTATACCAGAATTGGAAATGGAAGCTGATGAATATTATACCATACGAGAAATGGTATATTATAACATTGGCAGGAATATTAGTCAATATTCCAAAGAAATAGAAACAATACTTCAAGATATGGAAAATCTTGAATTTATTGGAAGAAACCCACAAAAACATTGGGAAAAGAATGGGTTATTATACAAGATAGATATCATCAATCCTAATTTAACTATTCAGGATAAACCCTTGAAACATATAACTCCAGCAATGGAAAAACAGTTTCAAAAGCATGTGAAAGCATTATTAGAAATTGGTGTAATCCGACCTTCAACCTCTAGGCACAGAACAATGGCTATGATTGTACACTCTAGTACAACTGTAGATCCAGAAACAGGTGAAGTGAAGCATGGTAAAGAAAGAATCGTTTTTGATTACAGGAAACTTAATGAGAATACGTATAAAGATCAATATTCTCTTCCTGGAATCAATACCATTATAAAGAAAATTGGGAACAACAAGATTTCTAGCTAGTTTGATCTGAAGAGTGGATTTCATCAAATGGCTATGAGTCCAGAATCTATACCATGGACAGCATTCATAGTCCCAAATGGACTATATGAGTGGTTGGTAATGCCATTCGGATTGAAAAACGCACCAGCCATTTTTCAAAGAAAGATGGATGAATGTTTTAAAGGACATGAAGCTTACATTGCTGTGTATATAGTGACATACTTGTCTTCTCTGAAATAGCAACAGCACATAAGAAACACTTGCAGATATTCTTTGATATTTGCAAAAAGAAAGGATTAATATTATCCAAAGAAAAGATGGTGATTGGAGTTTCAGAAATAGAATTTTTAGGAGTCATTATTGGCAACAGAAAAATTAAACTACAACCTCATATCATCAGGAAGTTATCAGAATTTTCAGAAGAAAAATTAAAGGAAAAGAAAGGTCTGAGGTTATGGTTGGGAATTTTAAACTATGCACGCAACTATATTCCTAAGCTAGGAATATTAGTTGGACCTCTATATAACAAGACTAGCCCAAATGCTACTAAGAAAATGAGTAGTATGGACTGGGATATAGTCAAAAGAATCAAAAATTTAGTCAACAACCTACCTAAAATGGAACTAGCACCAGAAAAAGCATACATTATCATTGAAACAGATGGTTGTATGGAAGGCTGGGGTGGAGTTGCTAAATGGAAGGCTTCAAAAGAAAGTCAAAGAAATATAGAAAAAGTCTTTACATATGCTAGTGGGAAGTTTGATACTATTAAATCCACTATAGATGCAGAGATAAAAGCATGCATAAACTCTTTAAATGCATTCAAGATTCATTATATGGATAAAAAAGAAATAACTTTGAGAACAGACTGCCAGGCAATCATTAGTTTTTATAATAAACAATCACAAAATAAACCCTCTAGAATTTGATGGTTGAATTTTGTTGATTTTATAAATTGCATTGGCATAAATATCATTCTTGAGCATATAGATGGTAAAAGAAATATTTTGGCTGACTAGTTATCACGAATTGCTTGTAAACTTGCAACATGGACAGGAAAAACAAGGGCATCAGAAATGAAGTCTCACTAAGACCATACAGAACATTATATGATTTGTGGAATGCAAAAAGAAATGATTCCGAAGAATCTTCCACAAGCCATAGAAGAAATAAAAGCCCTACCAGAAAGAAAACAGATTCAAGCCCAGAACCTGTTAGGGAAAGCCCTACGGGACATGTTTCATTAGAAACATTTGTAAAAAGGGTCACCAGCCTAAAGAAAAGGGCCTCGCCTTCAATCGAGGAAAGAAATAAGCAGAAGTTTTGTCGATTTGGTAAAACCCAGTTACCAATTTTGGATTCTTTAGATCCAAAAGCTTATAGACCGTTGAATAATTTACCGGTTGATAAGCAACAGAAATGTTTATTGGATGCAATTTGGACTGCAAACAGCAGTAAACAGAAGCAGAATGCTTCTTGTGCACTTCAATATTACTTCAGCAAAATTATGGAGCCTCTGATAGGTAAGAGTTATTCATATTATGCCTTAATTAATGGACCTGACAGGGGAATCTATTATTATTATTCAACATTATTGAAGAAGGTAAAACAATTGGCCAAACCAAAATTCAAAGGGTTTTATGCCTTCAATGATGCTCTGGATTATATAATTCAACACCTTGGAAATCTTGATGATGAAATCTTCATTGAAAAAGAACCAAGGGAAAGACCATTGACTGAAGCATATGATCAAGAAATTATTCGACTACAACAAGAAGTCGAAGAGCTTAATAAAACAATTAGTCAGTTAAGGCAGGATCAGTTAAAAATGGAGGTAGAACATGAAGAACAAGTTAAAGATTTGGCTACAACACAAACTTATAGCCAACGAGAAGGCACAATCTGGCAAACATACCAAAAGAAAGAAGAATCAAGTGAAGAAGAGGAAGATAGACGTCACCCAAGACATCATAGAGCACCAGAAAACTTTACAGCTAGAACTAGATCATTCAGACATCAAGGATGGGGTAAGTGGCCAACCAAGAAAGATTAATGGCCAACAGCATCTGACAAATTTTTGTCAAAAGAAAATAATTGACAGACAGAATCCCATAATATCTGTCAACACATGTCCATCTGGACATCACTATGCTTGTACATTAGTATGCATTATTAGTTCCACTCAGACAAAAGAGGCAAATAATTGAGAAGGCTTGCATCAATTGTCTACAAGGGCCCCAAAGCGCACCCAGATTGATGAGTCAGACTTCAATTATTTAGTTTCTAGCTTGTTCTATCAGACTCTATATAAGGGTCATAGTTTGTACCTAATAGAACACATCGGAAGTCATATATAACTTCGAAATGCTCTCTGCCCTTGTAAAAATTTTCCAAATAAATAAACTCTTTAATATCTTGTTACTCAGTGAGAATACTCCCCACTAATTTACTTAGTGTTTTCTCAAGATCTATTTTCCACGCTTCTTTCTTTTGGTATGTTTGCCAGATTGTGCCTTCTCTTTGGCTATAAGTTTCTGTTGTAGACAAATCTCTAACTTCTTCTTCATGTTCTACCTCCACTTTTAACCGATCCTGCCTTAACTGACTGATTGTTTCATTAAGCTCTTCGACTTCTTGTTGTAGTCGAATAATTTCTTGATCATATGCTTCAGTTAATGGTCCTTCCCTTGGTTCTTTTTCAATGAAAATTTCATCATCAAGGTTTCCAAGGTGTTGAATTATATAATCCAGAGCATCATTGAAGGCGTAAAACCCTTTGAATTTTGGTCTAGCCAGTTGTTTTACCTTCTTCAATAATGTTGAATAATAACAATAGATTCCTCTGTCAGGTCCATTAATTAAGGCATAATATGAATAATTCTTACCTATCGGAGGCTCCATAATTTTGCTGAAATAATACTGAAGTGCACAACATGCATTCTGATTCTGTTTACTGCTTTTTGCAGTCCAAATTGCATCCAACAAACATTTCTGTTGCTTATCAACCGGTAGATTATCCAACGGTCTATAAGCTTTTGGATCTAAAGAATCCAAAATCAGTAACTGGATTTTGCCAAATCGACAAAACTTCTGCTTATTTCTTTCCTCAATTGTTGATAGCGAGCCCCTTTTCTTTGGGTTGGTGACCCTTTTTACCAATGTCTCTATTGAAACATGTCCTGTAGGGCTTTCCCTAACAGGTTCTGGGCTTCAATCTGTTTTCTTTCTGGTAAGGCTTTTATTTCTTCTATGACTTGTGGAAGACTCTTCAGAATCATTTCTTTTTGCGATCCACAAATCATATAATGTTCTGTATGGTCTTGGTGAGATTTCTTTTCTGACGCCCTTGTTTTTCCTGTCCATGCTGCAAGATTACAAGCAATTCGTGATAACTGATCAGCCAAAATATTTCTTTTACCATTTATATGCTCAAGGATGATATTTATGCCAATGCAATTTATGAAATCAACAAAATTTATCCATCTAATTCTAGAGGGCTTATTTTGTGATTGTTTGTTATAAAAGCTAATGATTGCCTGGCAGTCTGTTCTTAAAGTTATTTCTTTTTGATCCATATAATGAATCTTGAATGCATTTAAAGAATTTATGCATGCTGTTATCTCTGCATCTATAGTGGATTTAATGGTATCAAACTTCCCACTAGCATATGCAAAGACTTTTTCTGTATTTCTTTGACTTTCTTTTGAAGCCTTCCATTTAGCAACTCCACCCCAGCCTTCCATACAACCATCTGTTTCAATGATAATGTATGCTTTTTCTGGTGGTAATTCCATTTCAGGTAGATTGTTGACTAAATTTTTTATTCTTTTGACTATATCCCAGTCCATACTACTCATCTTTTTAGTAGCATTTGGGCTAGTCTTGTTATATACTGGTCCAACTAATATTCCCAGCTTATTTTCGTCGTTTAATGTAGACAGGTAGGACATCAAGTCCACTGATTGTGGATTTTGTCAACTTGCCCCTCAATCTTCTCAATTTTCTTTTTCAACTATTGCGACAGTTGAATTATTTCTTGTTTTAGTTTCTTTGGTTGATTTATAAACAAATCAGCCACTTCTCCTTTTGTTGGAAAATTTTTTAACTTCTTTTCTAATAAATACCGACACTTAATATTTCATGGGAAAAGACTTTTATCTATAAAAAAAAGTCGCCCAAAACCATTACCGATGTTCTTTTTTATTGTCGGTAATAAAGATTCCCAACGAATTATTTTGGTCACAAAAATTTTTTCGTAAACGTCGCCGATGTTGTTTTGCTACTAGGAATCGGCAACGAAATAGAATTGTCGCCCATTAGTAATAGCGATGATTTTCTTTCTTTAGCGACGTTTATATTTGTTGCTAATAACCATGTTTGTTGTAGTGTTTAGAAAGTAGTTCAAATTAATATTTTTCTTAAGTAAAATATACAATAGGATATTTGCCTATAATCAAACTAAAATATTGGTTGAGTAATAGCAATGATTATTAAATCTCACATAGAAAATCAACGGAGAAATAAAATGATTTATATAAAAAAACTCATTGTTTAATATTTTTATTTTTATTTTTATTTATAAATTAATATTTATTTAACTATTAAATAAAATTTTATTCAAAATTTACATATTTTGAAGATATTTTAAATTTAATTATTTTTATTAATAATTTTTAATTTAAATAAAACAAAATTTATACAATTAAAATTACAACCAAAATTGGCTGAAGGGCATACACCAACATATATTTCTTATGAATAATTAAATTATGAAAACAACTTATACAACATTTATCATTATAAACTTAGGGGAGAAAGAAAATGATCCACTTGTCCTACATGTGACAAATTCGGTCTTTGCAACAGAGTCCAATTGCCACATACTTCAAAATCCCTTCATTCATTATTTTAGATTCAGGCAATTATGATAGCACTGTAGAGACAATTCATTCTTGATGTAATGCGACAATGTACATAAAATGACTTCATGGAACACATGACACATGTTGTGCGGAATTTATAAAAGGTTCTATTGCAAATGTGTCTAATTTAATTATCCTGCCTTTGTATTTTATGCTTTTTTAAACAGAACCAATAATGATAGATAGGAGGCATCCCAAACAATCGACAAAAGTGATAAAAAAGAAAGAAATACCTTTTATTGCATTCGATGAGTAGGCTTTTCTAAACTTATCAACCAAAGATTCATAGAAAGGTTTTGCTTTTTGGGTTGGCAATGCCATATGAAAATCTAGGTTGTTTCCCTTCATGACTCCATAAAGCAGCGTATAACAATACAATGATATTACATTTCACACCAGAGGCAAGTAACCAAATAAATCCACATCACTAAAACATTATTAAACTTGAACTTTTATCAAAATTAATACAATTCTCAACACAGTCAAAAAACCATCAATGTTTATATCTAAGAAATCGTAGGGGGTAAATAGTTTTGCAAACTTTCCGATTTTGCGTGGTCGTCTCTGGCACAAATAAAACCAAAATCCAATCAAAAGAAAAATAACTAGTGACACCAGAAATTTGATAACGCAGCTCGACACTCCTTGCCTATGTCTGCGGGACCCTTACCTAGCTTAGTCACTTTCATCGAAGTACAATAGATTTATCCAAGGCTTTACTGAGCCGACACCACTCAACCATTGACACTATCTCTCAACCTTACTTCTCATGAAAGAATTTCACACCCAGTAATATGACCGACTGATGGCATGTCAAACCAACAAAAATAAATTCCTACTCTAGAACACTTAAACAAGTAAAGTGATGAATAGGGTCGAACCACAGAGACCAATGTAGCAATTGTTTATTTGTGTGAAAACAATAAAAATAAAAATGAAAATAAAATAAAAAGAATTGATTTGGGGGATGATTAATTTTAGAACATGAAATCACGCAGAAGGAAATTAAAAATAAAGATTGAAAATAATATAAAGAAAAGCCTAGCCAAGGTACTCCTCCGTTTGATACTGTAATTCGATCATAGACTCAAAAATTATAAATTCCGTTCATGGACAAAGTTATAGCAGACAATGAACAGCACATATCAACCAATCCATTCATAATTATTCGATAACCCCGAGTAAAGCTCCACAGATTATTACCCTAACTAATTAGACTATTCCCGAGTAAAGCTCCGCTGAATATAATCTATGGCAACCATAGGCTCTAATGGACCCTTATCTTAATCAACAGAATTAGAAAAGCCGCAATCTATTTAAACTAAATTATTTAATCTCACTAATTTCTTAATTGAAATTAATTCGCCACTTCGATAGACAGCAATCACAGATTAACTAATCTATTCAGCAATTTATCATCAAGTCAATCAATTAATAGGCCTAATTAATCAACAAACCCGACAATAATAAATCAATTAAAGCACAGAGATTAAACAAACATAAGAAATAAACGAAGACAATTAAATCAAAAGAGTCTCACGAACTACATATATCAAACATAAAGTACCTTGTCTAGTGCTAAAAGATTAGCCACACATAGCTAAATTAAAAGATAAAGATGATTGTTAAAAGCGTTCTCTCCAAGTTGCTGCCTAAAGCGCTGCTGTCGTCCTCTTCAAAAAGTGCTGCCGTCGATCCTCTCCCTTTCATCTGATTGTAAAACCACGTTCTCTTCTTTCCAATAATTGTAAAAACAAGTTTTTGTCTCCAGTAGTTTCCGCCGTCACTTTTTTCTCTTTACTGCCAAAACACGTTCTCTTTAAAGTGAGTATCCAAGTCACCCTAAAAAGTTTTGTTGCCGTCAATCCTCTTAGTCCTTCCCAAGTCAGCTGATTTTCCCTAGGTTTTCTTTCTTTCATTAAATGAAGTTGGCCCCTTAATGGTCTTGATCTTTCTCCTTTTATTAAACAAAGTGGGGCCCAATCAAATATCAAAATAAGGCTCCATGAGCTACAAGACAACTTGACTTCATCCAGCAAAAATGACTGTGTCATTCAGGCCCAAATCCCAAGGTAATTAATCTGAAATTCGCAGGTAGCAATCTGCCAGCATTGCATCACGTTCAACATGGTCATATTGAAATCTTTTCCAGTTCCAGATTAGCCAAATTCATTCCAAATCGCATTACTTTGGTATTTCACCCCCTACAACATACAAAGACACAAGCAAAACATCACATAAGCCTATCAAAAGAACATAAAACACAAACAATTAACATGCACAAATTGCAAGTTATCACCGACTCGTGTTAACCTCAATAGAGGATTTTCTCAATAGTATTTGATAATAAAGATATGAAATAAACAACTCAAGTGATCAATTAACTAAGAACAAAAAATAATACACTAGAGATAAAAGAGCAGAACAACTTTCCGAAAGGTTAAGCTCCACTGAAATAAATATGGAATTCGTCACAAGAACAATTCACATAAGCACCAACACAAAGCCATAGTTGCACTGATAACGCATTCACCAACCAAAGTATACGCAGCCCATAAAGAAATCAATTAATAATTGTTGCTACCCAAGATGGATAAAAGAGAAGAACAACTTTTAGAATTTTGAAGTTAACCCACGATATTTCACTCACAAGGAACACATACATAACCCCAAATGAGAAAATCTAGAAAATCACAAGTTAACCCATGGTGTATCGCAACCTAGAACACATGCACTCATTCTGCTGTGTTTTTCATCTCCAATTAACGCTCACTGCACAAATGCACTCTTTCCATGATAGATTTATACACAGCTCTCACAATAATGACCCACTTCACCATAGCTAACATTCACTACACCATCAATGCACACACCACAACCATGGTTTTTTTTTTTTGAACAACTAATTCACATAAACTCTATCCCACCGCACATCAACTTCGTTGCCGCACACTCACTCTAACTTAGTTTTTGTGCACTTGCCACAATGATTAGGTGGTGTGTGCAATCCCACAAGCAATAAGAGTCCTACTATAACCATGCAACCATCACTTCAAATTCAAACACACAACAACCTCATCCCTTTAATATTTTTCGATCCATAAAATCAACACAAACTACAATAACACCATTTGGTTACCAACATATCCAGCAGTAAAAACAAAATCTAGCAGTAAAAGAATTTAAATATCAGCATAAAGATAGACTCTAATGCAGTGTAGAATTCCTACAAGTTATATCTTATATGTCCAATTAAAATACAAAAACTAAATAAAAGATATATATAATATATCCTAACAATAACTCCATCAATTGAGAAAGAGAGCATCAGTATATACATAAAGCCCACCAATTCTCTCAATTTCTACAAGGAGCAGTCGTATCAGCACACTATATTATGAAGAACAATCTCTACCATACCTAATAAAACACTATAATTCCTCTACACTACCTGCACCATGAAAAACGATTCAATGTGATCAACCCACAAAAAATATACTAGCCGTAGAATCACTTCAAAACTAGCTAAAATACGGAGGCATGGAGAGGAGGAATAGGAAATTCATTTAAATTCCATCATTTACCCGTATTATCATTAGGGAACAACCTCATTTTCAAGACCTTTGGCATCTGAAAACATTGCCTACACAAAATCAGTAAGAACTTCACAAATTAGACATCCAAAATACAAAACATAAAATGGTTACATGTAATTGGCATCAGAGTCGGTATCTGATTTATGGAGGTTAACGAGCACCAATAGGCTAGGCCCAATCTTAGACACAACGCGCTCATCAACCTGTTAAAGTCATGGTAATGAGTTGAGTAGTAAGTGAAGTACAAGTGTAGAGTGCGAGAGTAAAAATGAGAAGCAACCTCGATGATGACAAAGTCAACTCTCTAGATGATAGCTCGCATGGCTCTGATTTGAAGCTTTTTGGTGTTGTTGACATGAAAACCAATGAAGTGTATGGTTGCTATAACTGGGTAAAGGTGTTGGACCTCGAACTTTTCTTAGAAAACTAGAACTAATAAATGAGAAATGTGGAGAGGTTTATATTTTGCTTTGGTGCTTTCAGTGAATAAGAGATTTTGAAATGGGAAAAATTAAGGTGAAAGTTAGAAGTAGAATGAAAACAAAAATGAAATTGAATTTGTGTAGTAAGTTGATGAAGAAGAATATGTAAGTATGTGTATGTTCTGTTATTGGTATTCATGATTAATCATGGGTTAAAAGTTTCTTATGGATGATATTGATTTGAAATGGAGATGAGAATGAGGAATAAATGAAGTAGAAAAAGTAATCTTGGCATGAGTTGTGTTAAAGAAAGATTGTGAAACAATTTAGGGGTTTGATTTGGAAGATTAATCAAGGAGTATGTTTCAGTCTTTTAGCAACTTTTTCTCTAGTTATCCAAATGAGATGATTCTTAATTTGGATTAAACTAGAATTATAGGGCTACATTTCTTATGAAGACATTGAATTAAAATTCTGTCTTTAAGAATTGTAAAGTTTGTCATGAAGTTGTGAACTGGGTGCAGTACATTGGAAAAATGTAAAAATTCATATTCTATATTCAAGGGAAAATCTATATTAATCTAGGCTGATTTGGATAAATTTATCTTCTTAGAAGTGGTAGTTTATCCTCTTAGTTTTCCAACGATATATAGTATGAAATTTTTGGACCTTTAGATTGGAAGTTAGGTTACTTAGAAAGGGGAATGCGTATGAATGTAAAGACGCATTGTCTGTGATGACATCATAACACAGACGCAAGGAAAACACAGACGCAAAGAATGCATATGAAGATAAAGACGCATCATCTGTGATGACTTCATAACACAGACGATAGGAAAACATAGAAGTAAGGAAAACACAGACGATAGGAAAACGTAGAAACAAGGAAAATACAAACGAAAGGAAAGGCAAATGCAAAGAAAACAAAGACACAAGGAATCATCTGTGATGACGTTATAACACAGATGCAAGGAAAGATAGGTGCAAGGAAAGACAGAAGATAGGCAAAACAGACGTAAGGAAAGACAGACGATAGACAAACACAGACGATAGACAAAACATAGACAATATGCAAACACAGACGAAGTTAAAAATATAGACGATACAAAGAAGAAGTTACGTCTGTATGTCAGACACTTACTTACTTGGAGTTAGTTACAGAACTCAACTAAATAACAGATTTCAACAAGAAGTGGTTATCAACGATCAAGAAGCAGTTAGAGACTTAGGCTATAAATAGTAGTCTTATTCAAAGATCTTACCAATCTTACCACTCTTGAGAAATCATTTGATCTTTGAGCTTTCAAGTGCTTACTTTGAAAAGAGAAATTCTGTAGTGCGATACTTAGAGATCTAACCTTACTGTAACAAAAGCTCACACTATCTTTCTAGTGATAAAAAGAAAAGTCTGAGAGCCTGAAGAGGCTATGTTAGCAGAAAGAATACTTTTTGTAAGAGACCTGAAGAGGCTTTGGAATGGAAGAAAGAATACTTGTAATTGCTTAAAGTATAGTGAAAGTTATACCATTTGTCCTGAGACAAGTTTAGTATGATTGAGGACAAAAACACGTTTGATTCTTCTGCCCATAACTTCTTCTCTAGACACTTAAATGGCTTGATTACTAAACCATTGGACACGTAAGACAATAGAGAAGATTTTTCCAGAATAAAGTGTTATGTCAGAATATTCAAGGGTGTTTTTGGTAAGACACTTATGTATAAAAGACATAAGGCATAAATGGAAGGGCAGATGGGACAATTCTCAATCATTAAGGGTGTAATTGGAAGAAGAAGTGTTGTCTTGCTTATAAAGGAAGAAGAAAAACGTGAATGGAAGGATAAGCAATAGGGAATAATGACAATGAGAGAGTTTGATGATTTGAGAAAAAAGAAGAGAAAACAATCTAGGGTTTGACTTTTCTTAGTCCTTAAGAAAGATTTTGAAGCTGTCCAAGAAGAGAAAAAGGAAGAGGAAGAAAAG
>JAOSBO010004479.1:0-33570 GCA_027563915.1 Erythroxylum rotundifolium | reverse complement strand
TAGAAAACACAGACGATAGCAAACACAAACGATAGGAAACACAGACGATAGGAAACACAGACGATAGGAAACACAGACGATAGAAAACACAGACTATAGAAAACACAAACGATAGAAAACACAGACAATAGGAAACACAGACGAAGTTGAAAACACAGGCGATATAAAGGAGTTACGTCTGTACATCATACGATTACTTAGTTAGAGTTAGTTATAGAACTCAACTAAATAACGGTTTTCAAGATTCAAGAAGTAGTTATCAAAAATCAAGAAGTAGTTAGAGACCTAACCCTACTGTGACAAAAGCTCACACTATCTTTCTAGTGAGAGAAAGACATGGCTGAGAGCCTGGAGAGGCTATGTTAGCAGAAAGAATACGTTATGTAAGAGACCTAAAGAGGCTCTGGAAGGGAAGAAAGAATACTTGTAATTGTTTGAAGTATAGTGAAAGTTATATCATTCGTCTCGAGACAAGTTCAGTATGATTGAGGACAAAAAACATGTTTGATTTTTTTGGCCATAACTTCTACTCTAAACAATCAAATGACTTGAATTACTGAACCATTGGATATGTAGGACAATAGAGAAGATTGTTCCAGAATAAAATGTTAAGTCAAAATGTTCAAGGGTACTGTGGGCAAGACACTTAAGTGTAAAAGACATAAGGCATAAATGGAAGGACAGATGGGACAATTCCCAATCATTAAGGGCATAATTGTAAGAAGAAGTGTTGTCTTGCTTATAAATGAAGAAGAAAAACGTGAATGGAAGGAGAAGCAGTAGAGAATTACGAAAATGAGAGAGAAAGAGAAAATAAGAGAGTGGGCTAGGGTTTGATTTTTCTTAGTGCTCAAGAAAGATTTTGAAGTTGTCCAAGAAGAGAAAAAGGAAGGGGAAGAAAAGAGCTTCCATTTGAGCTAAGGATCCATTCATTTGGTGAAGAATGAAGGTAAAATCATTTTGACACTTTTGTATTTTTGAAAGGATTTTAGTCCATGGAGTTTGGAAAATGCTTGGGTTTAAGTATTCTAGAACCAATTTTAGTGATTGTGCATGAGGGATTTTCAATTGAAAACCCTAATGAGTGGGATTTTTGTTATTGTATAAAGGGATCAAAGAGGCAAGAGGAATAAGAGAAGAAGCATGTTTGAGCAAGGCTATAAGCAAGGAAATCAAGGTGGGTACATGTTTATAATAGAGTAAATAAGCTTAAATGTGTTCTTTGAATCAATAAAGTTTAATGATTTTAAATTGCATCATAAGTGTTGCATTTGTTGCTTCTTGCATGAATTGTGAAATTGTTATGTGATTGCTACATGAATTATGTGATGATTTATGAAAAGACTTTGAAAATAATTCTTTTAAAAAGATGCAAGTTTATGAAATCATGTTTTCGGAATACGTCATGTCTATGAAAAGCAAGTTTTCAAGAATTTCCATTTTGGGCAACAAGTTACAAGACTTTGAAGTATATGTGTTATGTGGGATTGTGGTGGTCCCCTAAGTTAAGTCAAGTGCACTTGTCTTAAGGCTTCTCCCGCCTGCCCGCTAGTAGCATGGAGCTCCTTTATGGACTCCCATAAGTTCATGGCTACGCAAGACCATTAAGTGGAATTGCGATAGTACGTATGTTCACGGTTACATAGGACCCTTATGGGAAATGTGTAGTACGTATGTTTTGGACCCATCCCAACCATTCTGATATGCTTATGTGCTCATGATATGTTTGACAAGATTGCTGCATACATGATTTATAAGTGCTCATGAACTCTTTGATCAAATGAGAATTTTGAGAAACAAGTGTTTAGTGTTTTTCTATGAGAAATTATTATGGTTACCAAATGTATCAATGGCAATGAGTTTTGAAAATGGTTTCAAAAGTTTTTGCTTATCTTTTTATTATAAACTGTTACCCATGAACTTTCAAGCTCACCCCCTTTCCTGTCCCCATCTCCAGATAATAAGCAAAAAAAAGAGTGAAAGAGAGTCAAGGCACTACTCTAGATTTGCATGCTTGTTTTGTTTGGAATAATTTATGTAAAACAAGACTGCAGTTGTATGTTGAGCAATTATAGTTCAAGCATCCTATGTATTTTGGGATTTTGTGAAATATTGTACTATAGCTCGAAATGCCCATTGAAGTTTGTAAAACTCTTAATTTAAGATGTTAATGAAATATGGATTTGTGTATGGTTTTAAAATGTGAAATTGTGTATGGATGAGGTGGAGTTGGAATATCAATTAATTAAGGATGAGGTTAAGTTAGAATTAAGTACACTTGAAGAAGTCATCCACTTGAGTGGATGAACTTTGAACATGAATTGTTGTTATATATATATATACACATAAGTGAGATATTATGAACAAAAGGAAAGATAGGGTTTTTGTGAATGATGAAAATTAGCTGTAAGTGATGTATTAAAGAGTAAGCTGATGAAGTAAAGATTTAAGAGTCATTATGATAATCCGATCAAGATTTGAGATTAAGAAGCAGGGCCCAACAATCGATGATGGATAAAGAGACATTATGGGTTTACGCACACGTTTTATGATTTCGCATGAGTTAGGTTCTGAAAAATCGATGCCCAACAAGAATCATGCAATTGTTTTAAGTGTTATCCTAGGCTTGATCAATGTGTTTATAATCTTCCTATTGTATCACAAGTGGTTGCTATCTGAGATCAATGATGAAAAGATTGATAAATGTCCTCACATCTAAGTTTATACTCACTCGGGTACAAGTTATAGAATCCAGTCTTACTATGCATGTTATGACCCCCTTCAATATCCTTTTTTATTTCCTTGTGATGAATCTAGATGGCATCGTTGAATTAAGCAATTGATTCCAAAAGAGAGACAAAATCAATGTTTCATATGAAGGATGTAATGTTGATTTCAACTCCTTTACTGATCCATTTGAATTGTTTACTATGGAAAACACAGGTAAGTTTTTCGTTTCCTTTTTCATTTTTAAAGCATTGTCTCATGTTACCGTTTCACTTATCAAATTTATTTATTTAATTATTAGTTATTGATCAAGAATATTGTGAAGATGGTACTGTTTCTGCTAGAGAATATTATTGTTATAGGCTCCAAATAAGAGAACGTGATTAATCTATGTTGCTCTATAGCTTAAGGCTGCTCCAACAATTTGCTTTAGGAACTTATATAAAGATTGAAACATCTAGACTTGATTTCCATAGAAAAAGACAAGATGAGATAAGGATAGAGATCCTACAAGGTGTTTTAGACAATATTACTATTGGTCAAACTGAAGGTTATAAAATTGGTCGTCAATTTATCCTCCCATCTTCATTTGTCGATGGTCCAAGGGATATGAAATGATGTTATTTTGATGCAATGGCTCTAGTACAGAAGTATGGAAAAATAGATATTTTCCTTACCATGACTGGCAACCCTATGTGGAGAGAGATTCAAGATAACCTTAAGTTTCATGAAAAGTCATAAGATAGGCCAGATTTATTGGCTAGAGTTTTTAGAGCTAAATTTGAAGTTCTTAAAAATGAGTTGATAAAAAGAAATCTTTGGAGACATTGCCGCATGTGTTTATATTATTGAGTTTCAAAAGCATGGATTCCCTCATGCTCATTTATTGTCGATACTTAAGCAATATTCTAAATTGTTAAATCTAGATTCTTTTAACCAAATCATATCTGCTGAAATACTAGATCCTAATCAAAATTTGCGCT
This sequence comes from Erythroxylum rotundifolium, assembly GCA_027563915.1. Taxonomy (NCBI): domain Eukaryota; kingdom Viridiplantae; phylum Streptophyta; class Magnoliopsida; order Malpighiales; family Erythroxylaceae; genus Erythroxylum; species Erythroxylum rotundifolium. Next base: position 29,860 of record JAOSBO010004479.1, on the reverse strand, counting down.
TATATTCTCTCATCATTAAGCATATGATTCATGGTCCTTGTGGTCCTCTGAATAAAGATTACCCTTGTATAAGAAATGGTGTGTGCAAAAACCATTATCCTAAAAATTTTGCTCCTTTTAACGTTCATGGTGAAGACAATAATCTATTTTATAGACGAAGAGATGATGGTCGAAAAGTTAAGATTTGTAGACATGAGGTTGATAATAGATGGGTGGTTCCTTACAATCCGTACCTCTTACTGCTCATTAATTGCCATATAAATTTTGAAATACGTTTCACTGTTAAGCTTGTTAAGTACTTATATAAATATGTGTTTAAAGGCCATGATCTTGTGAATTTTAGCATTGTTGATCAAGAGACCACAATTGATATTGATGAAATTAGCAACTATCAAGAAGGTCGTTGGATTTCACCTCCTGAAGCTTTCTAGCGTATATATGAATTTTGTCTTGCAGAAATTAATCCATTAGTTTATATACTCCAAGTTCATCTTCCATATCAACAGTCTAACATACCACTCCCATAGAGTATATACCCAACATACTGAAGGATATTTGGGAACATACTCAATGAAAATACCACGTTAAGACAGTTAAATCAATTCATTTTACATTTATATTTATCATCGTACATAACATAAAACATTCCAATAATCATATTGTTCCCTTTTTATTCACAAATATATACAATCTCAAATGTTATTACATTTCCAATATTCACATGTACAATATACCACAGTTGAAAGATACAATTTTTTATACAACATAATTAAGACATTTGCAGGTACAACTAATCTCGACACTGACCCATATCTGAATGCAAAAATTACTTCAACGAAACTAGCTAGATTTCTCCTGAACCTAAAAACAATGTTGTAATTTTGATGAGTTTACGAACTCAATGAGTGAACCATCATCGATGTGCTCACTCAAAACAGACATAAATATTGCAAGTATATAATACAGTTTAATTAGTATCTTGCATAATCTAAAATCAAATCTCATATATCACATCAGTTAGAATTTAGTACCTGATCGCAATATACATCATGTTCCAACAAATCCATTATGAACACAAACATTTCATATAGTCATTTTAGGATAATCTAATCATTCATTTGTATCTTATTCATATCATTCACATATACACAAACATAGCATATCATTATATCCACACAATTCAGTCATTCTTTGAAATAATTCACATGATACATGTAAAGATATATATATTCAATGCATACGAGACTCCACTTTCATTTTTATTGTGTTGTGACCTAGTGCCTATTGATTGACCCATATCCCTTGTGGATACCAGGCTTATTTTAGGTACTGACCCATATCCCTTGTGGATATCGGGCTTATTTAAGGTATTGACCCATATCCCTTGTGGATATCGGGCTTATTTAAGGTATTGACCCATATCCCTTATGGATGTCGGGCTGATTTCAAGTTTGGACCCATATCTCTTGTGGACATTGGACTTTTTCTTTTCAGGTACTAACCCATATCCCTTGTGGATATCGGGTTTATTTCAGGATGGTCACTTCGGTCACAACTCCTTTATCTAATCATGCACATCAACATCATGAAATGCATCATTTCACATCATGTTCTATCAATCACTTCAGAATGCACAGTCATTTATCATAAACATCGAATCAGAATCTAGCATTCAACATTCAGTTGAGTATCACTTATTCCATACACATTTACATTCACATCTGTCATTAAACCTTAGTCTGGCACTCATCAATAGTGTCAAATAATACTTAGTCAGTCAGATTTACATACAATGAGCAATTCCAAGACATTCCCGAATAATGGTCTCCTTAGACAATTGATACTTAGAATTATCGCAATCAAACTCGTAATAGTACAATAATCGACAATAATCAAAATAATTCAATCATAGTGAGGAAACATCTAGGTTAATTGACTACATGTATAACTCATACCAAACATATTTATAATTGAGTTTACACATATAGGTTGACTCACAGTATATTCCAAATGACCTATTGCCTTGATGGTCCGACAATGTCTAGATGTTGTCGGTTAATTTGTGCTTCTATATCATACAATACACACATAATCCATATATTACTATGTTGATCAAGCATATAATTGTTCAACCATGCATATATATAAGTATTATGTTCAATGCATGCTCGATTGGCTATCCTGGGAATATTTCCTTTATTAACATCTCATAATCAATTAACATCTTTCAATCATTCTTTAATATCTAATGCACTTTAGTTGCTTTACTCATCTCATTCATCACTTGCTAGGTTCACTTAAGATCTCATTTAAGCCCAATTACCTCACATGGAAGCACCTTAGCATTGGTTGGTTCAAACTTCACTCAAAAGACAACTCTTTTTCTCCATAGGTCTAGCTACGATCTTAATATCCCTGCCACGATCATAAAAGAAACATTTTTTGGCTAGGCCATAATCGTGCTATAAGGGCCACGATCGTGGGGTAAGGGCCACGATCATGCCCTACAAATTTCCTCCTCCATTCTTCTGAATTCAATACATATCATAACACCAATTTCATACCAATTTTCTCATGATTCACTACCTCTAATCATTACACCCTAATTCAAATACCAAATTGATTGCATTCCCTTATCAAACTCTATTCAATTGGTTAGGCATCTTTAATTACACATTCTCATTCATGAAATCCATAACATCACATTCATAGCATCCAACAATTTATCCACTGAGTTATGTACTCCTTTTAAGTGCAAATGCATCATATTTATATACCTCATCCTTAATTGGTTCAACCAATCAACACATTTCCATGAAAAATCACTGCCCACAATCGTTTCATCCCCTACCACGAACGTGACAGAAACAAAGCTCCCAATTATCCTACAATTTTCTAGTTTTTCTCGGGATAGATTTTTAGGTCAGTTTTGTATGACCATTATAACCTAAAAAATGAGGTAGTTAGGCAATACCTTCTTCTAATGAAATGTTCCTCTATGTCTTAAATTTCTAATGACATCAAATTCAAGCATTTTAGTTTAGTATTATACAAGTTATAACCAAAATAATATAAACTATTCTCATATCTCAACAGCACACAGTTCTCAACTTCCAGCTAAATTTCGAGATCCCTTAAGGACAAATAAAATTCAATTCCTTCATGAAAATTGTATCTGTATGTCTCTAGTTTAATATAAATAAAAATTATCCCATTTTAATATCTACATATCAAGATATGACTAAAATATAGATGTCTATTCAGTGGAAACTCACCATCTAACATATTCCAGTACACTTCATCATCAACCTTACTTGCAATTCGTCTCCAATCAATCATTATAAAGACATATTCTAACCAAAAATTTTATCAAGAAGAATTAATATGACATCAATAATCATTTTTCATGTTTTATACTTTCACTAATTCAGACTCTAAGGTCCTCAAAAATTAGGAATTAATACAAGGATCCTGTACAGGGGTCTATCACAGGTATTATTAGTAAAACAAACATAACTCAAGATCTAGTCCCTATTTTCTCAAACCACTTTCACAGAGGTAAATTTAAGACCTATACCTACAACTTTCATTGTCTTTGTTTCTTCAAATTCGTGCCCTAAGGATATGTAAAATAGATTGAAAGATGAAGAAGAAATTGAACCCAAAATTTTGACTTACCTTGGTAACTTCTTTCCTTCTCCTCTTCTCTTCCCCCTTTTTTCTCCTCCTCTTCTCATTTGCGTTTTACTCCCTCTTCTAACCTTATGGCTGACCTTCACTCTCACTTCTATTGAATTTTCATTCACTTTCTCTAGAAAATTAAAAAAGGTCAAACTAATCCATATGTCACCATTCCATTGGTCCGTGTGTCACCATTCTATTGGTACATATTTTATCCTTCTATTGGTCCATATGTTACTATTCTATTGGTCCATGTGTCACTTATTTTAAGCTCCACATTTCACTCATTTAAGCCTCCATATTTCACCACTTATAAGGCTATAAATGTCTCCAATTGTAAAGCTACACATGTCACCAATTGTAAGACTACACATGTCACCATTCTATTGCTCCATTTGTCACAAGTTTAAGGTACCACTTATCACAAATTTAAAGCGCCACTTGTCACAATTATACTCAAGCCACTTGTCATCTTATTAAATAAGGCACATGTCACTCATTGCTCGCGCCACATATCACCATGTCATAGGCCTAATCTACCTAAATATCCATATATCGTTTTTGTCTTACTCTTTGTCATTTTTCCTAAATTTAGGTGCTCACACCATTTCATAAATTCCCAATTCACTAATTATATTCATCAACAGGATTCACGACATAACTGACACACAATTGCAACACAATCACTTAAAATCTTTCATATCCCGGGATGTGTCAATTAAGTACACATAATATCTTTACAATGTTTCTAAATCATGATTCATGTGTGTATGTACATATAATGCATGCCTATGGAATGCTCTTCATATATTCTCACACGATAATGGCTCAATCTAACAATTAATGCTTAAGTGTAGGAACGGGTTATTATAAATAGTTCATTTCCTTTGACAAAAATGCAGATCTTTTATATTTGTTGAGAAAATTTGACATCTCCAAAACAATGCTGACTGAATTTTTCAAGATGAATTTGACAAATAAAAAGGCAGAAAATATGAAATGTTTGTATAAACATTTTCCAGAATATTTTGTTTGGAATCGAAAGACAAAAACATGGTCAAAAAGAAGTCGAAAGAAAGTGATTGGAAGATTAGTTATTGTTGACCCTAAAGAAGGAGAAAGGTACTATTTGAGGTTATTACTTACACATGTTAAAAGACCAACATCATTTAATCACTTGTTAACTGTTGATGTTAAAAAAACAAGCTATTTTAGGGAAGCTGCACTTAAGTTAGGACTGTTAGCATATGATTTTTATATGCAACAAACTCTAGAGGAAGTTGTTTTATGTCAAATGCCAACTTCCCTTAGAATTTTATTTGCTACACTCCTGTTCTATTCTTCACCGACAAATCCTAAGCAGCTTTAGGAAAAATTAAAAGATGATATTTGTTCTTAATACCAAAATGCTTCCTACTATATTGTATGTATATTTGAGGACATTACAAGGATGGCTCTTCAAGATATTAATAAATCTCTAGAACAAATGGGGAAATACTTAAGCAATTATCATTTTATTGATTATCAATTATCATTTTATTGATTATCACTTTGAAATTGACTATCATCAACGTCTTAGCAAAGAAATACAAAGTGAAAAGGATATACAAATTGATCCAGAAGACTTATTATTACATTCAAGGTTGAATAATGAGCATAAATACATTTTGATTTAATTATACAATCAGTTTTGGTTTCAAGTAGTGGCAGTTGTTTTATTGATCGCCTCGATGGAACTGGGAAGACTTTCTTGTATCGAGCACTTCTTGCAATTTTACAGTCACAAAGTCATGTTGCAATTGATGTTGCTACATCAGGTGTTGCAATATCAGTCCTTCCTAGTGGCAGAACAACTCACTCAAGATTTAAAATCCCACTTCATTTTGCAAAATAAAAAGTTTGTTAGCTAAGTAATCAGAGCAGTATTACAAAGTTGATATTTGAATCTAGTCTTATCTTATAGGGTAATGCTTCCATGACAAAACAAGAAGCCATTGAAGCATTTGATGACTTACTTTAAGATACCATGAACTTCAATCAGCCTTTTGAGGAAAAATTGTTGTATTTAGTGGTGATTTTCGTCAAACCTTAATAGTTATAAACCAAGCCATAAAACAACAACTAATCGATTCAAGTCTTTTAAATTCACATCTTTGGCCACACATGCATAAATTTTCTTTGAAAATAAATATGAGAGTTGTATCAAATCCAACTTTTTTTTAATTTTTGTTATGATTCAGAGAAGGTACAAAACCAGCTGATGAGCAAGATCAAATTTTCTTACCAAAATAGTTGGTTATTCCTTATCTGATCAATATCAAATGATAAATAGATATGTACCATGTCCAACAAACAGCTGTGTTGAAGACATTAATGACATGATGATCAAAAAATTGTCAGGAAATCTACATTCGTACATAAGTTTTGACAAAACAGTTGACCGAAGACATCAAGCAGATTATGAAGATGTTTTAACTTCTTTAAATCCTAAAGGTCTACCTACACACAAAATCTTGCTTAAAGAAGGTTGCCCAATTATGCTCCTTAGAAATTTAAATCCAACTAAGGGACTATGCAATGGCACAAGGTTGATATATAGATAGTTAAAAGACCATACAATTTCTACAGAAATTGTCTATGGACCTCGCAAAGGAAAACAAGTTTTTATACCTAAGATTCCTTTGCGATCTTCAAAAAATGAAAAAAAAATGGAATACCTTTTGTGAGAATACAATTCCCTGTTCGTTTTTGTTTGCAATGAACATAAATAAAAACCCCAAGATCAAACACTTGATTATATAGGAATTTATTTCCATCAACCTGTATTCTCACATGGACAATAATATATGGCTTTGTCAAGAGCTCAGACTCCTAAATTTGTTAAAGTTCTGATTATTCCAAAAACTTTTGAATCTTCAAAAATTGATTAAAAAAATAAGAAATATTGTGTTCTATGAAATATTCCGATTAGTTAAATTATAAAACAAAAAATTATCAAAAGGTAAATGAATTGTTTTGTTCAATTTTATTTAATTTCATTCCATATAAAAAAATTATTTCCCATATTGTTTTATTCAATTTTTTTAAAAGGATGAAAAAGCATTTATTGATCAAGGATATTTTACTTGGTACTCAATGATGGTCATGTGAAATTACTATCCTAGAAAAACAACATATTGTGGCATCAGCTAGCACGCCATCGAAGAGACAAAAGTTTATCTTTTTTTATTATGAGGTATAACAACTATACTTTCTTCACAAAATCTTCCCTTTTCATTATCATAATTATTAATTGTATGTTTATTATTAACAAGGATCACAAGTTGAAGCTGTTATTAACAATGATATCAAACGAATGAGCTATATTTTGCAGCTGTATAAGAAATATATCATTTATAATGCCATTGTCTAGCTAATTCCGTCTCAGTACCAAACTAAAAACTTGAAAATTCAATGGATTATTACAAGTCGCACTGTTGTTGAACCTGAAAGAGATAATGATAGCATCATCCCTAGCGAATTCAACTATACGTCTTTTACCGATCTTATCAATTATATGAACGATAAGCAAAAATCAATTGGTTAGATACTTTATTTACTTCTTTCTAAAACTTTGACTTTTTCCCCTTACTATATGTAATTATATTTATCTTTAATGTGATAGATATTAGGGTCGTCATTGAAGTGTTGGATCAAAAACAAATCAACAAAGAGCTTTCAACTGTCCAGAATTTGTTCTTGCCAATAAACAGTATGTTACATTCTCTATTATTCTCTGCAGCTTTTAAAATTTGACACGAGATCTTTTTTCTAAAATTTTTCGCTTTTATATTAGGCAACAAATTGTTATACTGTCAATGTGAAATGATTTTGTTAATAATGAGGGCCAACAAATTGTCGAATCATTAAATACTTATGCGATAATTGCGTGTCGCAGGGTAAAAGTAAACTTTTACAACAGTAAATTTATTCTTTTTTTCATCACACTTTCACATTTTTGTTTTACTTATCCTTCTATTTTATTCTTACCTTATAATTGAAATATTTTAGGTGTTGCATTATTGACCTGGTTTGACTCTGCAATTTTTATTGATCCACTAATATAAGAAGCTGTAGATCTTAAAAATTGGGACTGCCATATTTTTCATCTTTCTCTAACAACAAATAAACTTATATATAAATTTTAAAATATTTTAATGCTTTTACAGTTATAATTATCATTTTTCAAGGCACAACGAAATACCAAAGGACTCAAAAACCTTGTTAACTAACAATCTTATCTCAAATCTAATCCTGATGTGTCTTTCAGATTAGATAAAAAAAATTACTATATTTATCTTCTTAAAGTCCAAGGTAAATACTTTTATATTCTCCTATAAGTTTTCCGACTTATTTGATATTAATATTTCTAATCAAAATCTAGCTAGATATTTGTAGATAACATGGGTTAAAGCTCATATTTCCTTTCAACACATTTTGCAAAATTACAAGTATATAACTTACAAAAAATGCTTTCGTTCAACAGCTGGTACGAATGGAATTACATTCACTTGCAATTCTTGCAGGGAGAAACTCTCAACTAAACCTAGACATTTCTTTTTCTCTTTTTTCTTTAGGATTTTCTGCCTTTCGTTGTGATGCAGCGTATTTGTTAGGAAATAATTTTTTTTACAACATTAGCATGTTAATATTTTGGGTAACCAAACGAATGAAGGAAATCATTGAAGTCACGGGTGTGACATGCTAAGTCACATCCATGAGAAAAAAAAAATATCTCATGTTTGTGACATGTTAAGTCACACCTATGAGCCCTTGACTTTAATTTTAATTTGTTTGTCACAGGTGTGACATTTTAACTCACACCCGTGAGCCCTTTCTCATGGGAGTGATTTAACATGCCACGAGTGTGACTTTCACTTTTGCGATTTTAATTATTTTTTTATAATCTCCTTTCTTTTATAGGAAGGTTTGATCATAAACATACATTTTCTCTTTAACTTTTTTTTTGAAAATGTAGATGCCACTATGATGTTGATTTAATAGACGAAAGAGGAACTATAACAACTTCTATTTTTGGTAAACTTGGTAAAAAACACTTGAAGTTCACTGCAATTGAAGATATGTAATTTTGCCATCAGGTTATATTTTTCATTTACTGCAAATAGATTTACATTTAATGATAAAAATTATTACAACTTTATGATTTTACTAATGATCTACATTTTTGCCTTCCATAAAAAGAGTATTGAACTTCCTCTAGAAAAGGTACATGTAAAAAACGAATAACTTTTTTATTTATATCAAACCTGTCCAAATCTAGTTACCTGACGGAAGACAACGGTTCATTGTTATCTATTACGACGAAACTGATAATGCTGAAATTCAAAAATATGATAATATTTTAACAGATGATCAAAATACCAATGCTGAAAATACATCTATTTCAGGTTTTTATCATTATTTATTCAATCAATCTTTCCATTTTTATCTTCATCAAACTAGGTCTAACTTCTTTTTATAGGATAAATTATATTATTATCTATTATTTATTTACTCAGCATTTTTATCAAAAAAAAAAAGTAATGTTCACTTTTATACCCTGTGGCTAATACATTTTCGTTTTTTATATTTTTAAAAGATATTATTGGTTCTTCTTCAAAAGTAAGACAATGTCTTCACAAAAGATTTAGTGAGAGCGAACTTACACCATACTCAAATGTAGAAGTTGAAGACAGCAACAAGAAATTGAAGTTGTCATAGACTTTGTTCGTATTACGTGAAACAATATAAGCACGTAACTTTTGTAACTGTGGTGATTTAATTTCCTCTTTTATCAGAACTTTTTCTGCTATCCTTATGTGTTTCTTGCTTGTAATTAGGTTTACTATCCTTTTACATTTTTAGCTCCTAATTTAATAATCTTGTGAAACCTAAAAGAAAATATAGTCATTACTTACGTTTCGCAATTCTCTTTATTAAACTCATCCACATTAATTAAATAATTATTTTTAAATTCATACAACTTTAAAATATCAAAACAAACGATTGTGGTAATTTGTTTTTTTGTTTCCTTTTAACATGTCTTCTTTTCTGTTGCATTTTAACTCCTATCGTATATTTCTTGAATAGATTCTGTAACTACGACAACAAATTAATAAAAATTTAACCCTAAAACGTTAATCTAATTTGAAGTGTGGATATCACATTTCACTATATTTTAAAGGTAAAAATGTTAAATGTTAGCTTGATTTGAACAATTAGGTTGATGTTACATAGCATTGAATTATTTCTACACAAATGAAAGCTTCTTAGATATCTTCTATCACCTTCCTGTCACGATAATTCAAAATTGCATAAAATAAACAAATATTACTTTTTTTATCTTAAACCACTTTTAATTTTATACGCGACTCTTTTCATTTTACTAAAAAATGTGCCTGATATCATAGATTAACCTATCCTTTTAATAATATTATTCTACAAATATAAATAAATAACTACCATGAAAGATCAATGTTTATTATAAATATTTAATGGATGTATTATCATATCATAATTTACACTTTTTTTGTTGATTCTTTTTTTCTAAATATCTTCCAAATCAACAATTAAACTTATCTCTAAAAGTTACTAAATGCAAAAATTATAAATCAACTATGATCTATCCACTTGCTTTCATTATTCTATCAAATTTATATTATCCTAGCACTAGAATTTTATTCTTTGTCTTCCGCAACATCCCAATCATTTTCACCTATTATCACGTCAAACTTACTTACAAAGTTTAATAAGATCAAGTTAACCATATGGCCAATTATTTTGATTTTATCTTTTCTTAGACCTACACTAGTCCTATCAATAAAACATACACATTAGATTAAAACCCTGTCCACAAAGCGATCAAATGCTACCTAAATATCACAATCTACAATGACCCAATAAACTAAAACTAATTTAGAACCAAAAACTTTCACTGACAAATAAAACATTTTTACATAACAACAAAATATATTTGGAGTTACATATGCATACACATAACGCATATATTAATTATCCATAAGTTTTCTTTTTCAACTCTCTTTGATTTTCTTCTCTTCTTCCTTTCTCTACATCTCGTCTCATCTCCAAACATGATGAAATGAGTGAAGATTAATACTCCTTCATCCCTCGTTCACAACATAACGTCATTAAGATTCTTAAAATTTTCAATGCACAAAAAAAACCAAATTAGACAAAATTAACGATAGCAATACTTCAATACTTAAATCATACTTGTACTCAACCAAAACCAAATCAAAAAACACTACACTTTTAAAACACAAACACTATAGAACAAATTGATAATAAAAACAAATTATTGTCTCATTTAATAATTAAAGATGTCAAAATCAATTCAATAAACACAACTTAAGATTTTCAAACTCATAATAATTCGTGAACAAAATAGCTTTCGCTTGCTTAACCATAATTAACAAGTACATATATCGAAAGACTGTTAATAAGTGTGATAGACACTCACTCCATTTCCTATTCTATCACAAATTCAAAGGTCATAAATATGGATTCATTATTCATTTCATGTTAAATATCTACCATAAGCTTGCATACTAATCCAATCTTCACTACTAAATATTGAACACAAACATTGATCTGAAGGTCTTTATTTTGGTTGTAATGTGGCCAAGTTAAAGGCGGGAAAAAGATAAGGCTTTACACCATAAATAATTGAGCATTTAAAATGACACAAACCAATAAAACATTAAACATTCAATTTTTTCTTTCCATTTACAAACTTCACCCTGCAAATCTCTATGACTTTTCCCTCCTCCATTTTCTTTTTTTCTTTATTTCTCTTCCTTTTCTTTTTCCTTCTCATTTTTTGCTTCTCTTTCTTTCTTTGTTTTTTCCCCCTTTTTCTCATTTGCTTACTTGATATATTTTCATTTTTTTCCAATTTACAACAACATCAATTCAAAAAGGGAAAAAATATGTACAATAAATACAAATTATTAAAATTCTACCCACGACTAACTTATAACCTAACTATATGCTACGCTTTTCCCAGAATTATTTGCTATAGTCGATTGTACCTTTTAAATGCTCAACTTGTTCTTATGGAGGCCATGATGAAGAAAGATAAACAATCAAGGTCAAGGCTCATATTTTGGGTTTCAAGCAACAAAAATTTTCATTTACGCTCAATGGGGCTTACTAAGGGTAATATTATGGTGGCCTTTTAAGCTGTCAAGATAAATCCTAATTGCCTTTATCCCTCCAATGTTTGCATAAGATTATGTAAACTCAACTAGTATTTGCAAGCAAGTTCTAGATTTTCTTAACCATGAAAGAATGCTTGTAGAAATTAAATACTTGTGATTGGTGTTTAATGTTTCAAAAACCTCAAATTCTCACCAAAGGAAGGTCTCATTCATCTATCACAACAAGCCAATATCATTGGAATTGATATCCAAGTCAATCAGTTTAAGCATACAAATATATTAATTCACTCATATTATGGATTTACAATCTCGGTCAAGTTCATTTAATAATCATGCATGTCACAACCCGAAACCACATCGGGCACATGACAACCACTGCATACCCGAGCTAAAGATACTCATAGTACCCTTAACCCGACTATGCAAGGCTAACTAGATATCTTTAAAAGAATTTTGACAACACAAAAACTATATTTTGAAATTCCCAAAATGAAAAACACATGTAAATTAGTTTTAAACACACTTCTCTATCCACACCACAACTTCTAGACTTTGAATTCCACTAAAGAGCAATCTCAACATCTGTACTAAATGTTTATACATAAGATCATTTATAAACCATAAGATGGATAAGAGTTAATTTACAAAATTATAAGCACATCAACATAATCATGAGTTACTATACAACAAAAGTATAAAACAGAGACTACCATATGCAGTAATGCGCTGAAAATGTCAAAAGATCGCACGAAACACTCAAAGCTTCAAGTTTACCAAATTAACTTGCATGGTTGGAAAGCGAAGGGGATGAGTACACTATGTACTCAGTGAGTAAATAAAAAATATATCGTAAATAGAACCCGGTACACACCAAAATGGTCTAAATAACCTATGGATGATTTTATACATCTATTATGCATGTAACCATCTATGAAATGAATATGTATGACATAAAAATACATAGACCTAGTCTATGACTCAACCCATACTGGTTAGGAGCCAAATAAGCCTAGCCTATTAACCACTCATTCAGTGAACATAGATTCCAGTATTAGTACACAAGAATAGAAAAACATCGCATGTAAAAATCAAATCTCTGAATAAGCCAAAATAGTTATATGTGTCACCACTAGTTGGCCAAACTAATGTACACACCAACCGATTCCTGATGTTGGCTAGGCTTTCATCTATGGTGAGTCTAGACTACAGTCGACAAAAGTATCATGACCCTAGGTGATGACCTTGTCGATGACCAAACCTTTAGGTACGCAATCACCCGTAAGTCTTGTAGAAAGATGTTGTTATAAGGACTCAACTTTTTTATACCAGCGTCAAAGGTATGAAGGGATCGCTTAATATGATGTTCCTAGCACACGGTTGGCTAATCATTTCCTCACTAATCACAAAAAATCATATACAAATATTTAGTACTAAAATCAAGTAAGATACCATGCCTTTATTTATCGGTCCAACCGATAAAATGGAACCTTGTCATGACTCTAAGCCAAAAGACAATACATACATGTAGCATACATGACTCAGTTATGCATATGTAAGTTCCAAAAAATTATTTTATGTAGTGAAAGTCATCTTTTACACTCCAAGTGCAAAGTTGTTCAAAAATATAGTTTCATAAAATAAAACATTATCCTTTGCACTTCAAATGTAGGTTTGATGAAAACAATATCATTCCTCAAAATACGTAATAAAAATATCAGTTTCACTCCAAGTACAAAGAGTTATTCAAAACAATGTCATTTATTGAATGCATAAGTATACTAGCATCTATTCGAGATTCAATTCTAATATGTATTACCTAGGTTCAAAATTCATATACAAGTCATTATGCATGTCTTAGGTTATCCTAGTCCCATTTAAGAGATATGTTTTCCCTAACTCACCTCAAAAGAAGGTGTACACTCCCTTGATTTCAACAATCTTCGGTACGAGCTCCTTGATCCATAGTTCTATACATAAAATATGCAATGTATTTACTACTCAAACATGTATCTCATATTTATACATCATCACATAAGTGTATAAAACACAATATCACTATTTTTAAGCTATAAGATTCGGCCATGAAGCTTCTCACATGGTTACTTCCCTTATTATTCACATAAGTTTTCCTTTGCATTTTTCAAGGCATTTAATGCCTTTGATCCAATACTTATACATTTCAAAGAATAATTAAACACATTTTTATCCAAGCACATTAGGCCACTACTAATCAATCTAAACAAAAATTCAAGTTTACTCTAAGTAAACATAAAAGCCTCTTTCCAATGCATACCATTAAAATCCTTAAATCCTAAGCCACGTTCACTTAGGCATTTTATCAAACACATAAATACATGAACTTGAAAGCCTCATTCCAATGTACATTTCCTCATTTTTATCATCAACTCGCGTTATACATACACAATTAACATCATATAATTCATTTAAACTATCAATTTCAAAAGATATTCAAATTTTCATAAACTTTCACCAAAGAGAGGACATTTCGATTTTGGCTTAAGGAAGCTTCTTCATGACTCATTTCATTCATCTAAGCCATATTTCATGCGTATTCAAGCATGGAGAACAACATATCTTAACACAAAACTCAAAATCATAATGTAGAGAGAGATGAGACAAAATTTATCTAAACTTTCCTTTAGTGATATCTTAAAATCCTTTGAGAATTTCTCAAATATAATGATAGATTTGAGTTCCTTGATCCCAAATTAACTTAAAATACCTTAGTTTGGGTTGGAAAATCAAAAATTTGGTCGAGATCAAGTGATGGTTGAAACTTCATCTTTCTCTCCTCTCTTCTCCTTTCTTCTCCTTTCAAACTTTTCCTAAATTTGCAATTAAGCCCTTATGTATATCAACTTTTCCAATTAAGCTTTCTAGGTGTCCAATAAGTCTATAAATCATGTCTAATCATATTCATCTAATAGGCTTGGTTTTTCACACTTAAAAGTGTACATGTCAAAAATCTCTAAGATTTCGCATACCGATGAACTCTAAGTTCATGTAAGGGCATATAATATTATATATCACTGGCATATATACCAAAAGGATTCAAATACATTTTTGAACTCATATATAACCATGTTTTTATCAAATATACACTAGTATCTCCCAATATAGACCAATACAAAAAAGGGTTCAAAGAGTCCGGCGTTACAATGCATCTCTAACTATTAAACAAGGAAACAACAAACAACATAAATAAAGACAAACGATAAAACTAAAAGCAATTTAACGACAAACAATTAAAATAATAAAAAGAAAAGGATGGAAATAAAATACTAAGATGAAGGTGGACGCTATCTGGAACGAGTATTTAAATTCGTTAGGAAATTCCTCATCTCCACCATGTTAGCCTCATTCCTGTCCAATCTATCATTTGTTCCCCATTTAAATGCAATCAATTGATTCAGCAATGATTGATATTCAACAGAATTAGGTGCAATGTTCCAACGCCTAGCTTCGGATGGCAAAACATCATCCTCTTGTCTACCTTCAGCTACTCCAATGTGACTATGCCTGCTACTTGAAGCTTCCGTAGTGTCGTCGTTAATGAGAGCATAGCAATCACCTTATCGCTTAACAATCTTTATGGACACCAATGATTGTAAGTCTAAACTAGAATTACCTGAAACTAACTGCATAATTGTTCTCTCATTTAGTAAACCAAGGTGTTAAGACCACAATACAAACAATTCTGCTTTAAAGACTATACCTTGGCTATCTCCTCTACCAAATAAAATGAAATTACAAAAACAGATCTACACATAGCTTCCAATTCTTTAATATATGGAATGGTTGGAATCCTCAAAATAGTTATAGTAGTAGATTGTGCACCATCATATCTATGATAAATAGTTAAGTCTGCAACATTAAAAATAATACTAATTCTAATATCACATGGTAATCCTAAAACATAAGCATCATATTAGTCAATGTTAGACATAATAAAGCCATTTAGTGGACTAACGAACATATTCTGGTTAGCTAGAATCTACTTTTTTTGTGTGTAGCTTTTGTTATCTTGTTCATTCTTGACTTTGGCTTATGTAACGTTTCGTTTTAGTTAAATGTTGAACTACTTTCAGGATAACAATGGAGACAAATATAGTGATTGTAGCAAAAGTGTTGGACTCATCCAAGAATTAGTCATCGAATAAGGTACTGCTCCATATAAGATCTACCAAGGACAAGTCAGATAGTGCACATTACTACTGGGAAAGCATTTCTATGATACGATGTATAATAAATTAAAGAAAGGATTATACCTCTTTTTCGTCTTGACGAGTCTGTTGCAACTCCATTTTCGGGACGAATCTGCCCTTTAAAACTCATGGGTACGCTACTTCCAATACCATAAACCACAAATTAAGGTTGGGAAATGCTTTCTCTCAAACGTGGCTAACGTTGATGTGTTCACCAATGTGCTATGTTCTAGTTGCATCTCACTGCCTCTTATGTGGGCTTGAAATTTGGTTGTGCAGCTGAATTGAAAATCTGCACAACCCTAAAATTTACTTTCAGACATTAGGTCACACCCATGACTCCTCAATCATATGTTCGTAGACATCTTTTTCAAATTATAACTTTATTTTTAAATTAATTACTAAAATATTATAACACAACTTTTTTTATTCTTTTTATCATATATTATAATATGTAAATTTCTTTAAATTTCACGGATGTGACTTATCCGTGCCTCATAATTCTTTTATTATAATACAACTCTTTTTTATACTTTTTAATCATATATTATATAAGTCACACCTATGACTCAAAAAAGTTAAATTCAAATATTATAATTTATTTATTTATTCTTATCTACATCATGCTTTACATTTACAATTTTTTTTATTTTTTCATTCCTAATTTTTACTAACTAATTTTATTAATTCATTTCAAATATTCTTACTCTTATATTTTTGATTATTTTCTCCCCAAAAAATTTATCCATATTAACATATTTAATTTTCTCCCACAAAATTTAAAATTTAACAATATTTATTTATACATATTTAGCCACTCATAAAATAACATATTAACAAATTTCATAGGTGTGACTTAATAAGTCACACCAGTGACTCATAATTCTTTTATTATAACACAACTATTTTTTAAAACTTTTTAATCATATATTATAATATATTAATTTATTTAAATTTCATAAAAATCAAACTCAAATATTATAAGTAATTTATATATTCTTATCTAAATCACACTATACATTTACAAATTTTATTTTACTTTTTCATTCCTAATTTTTACTAACTAATTTTATTAATTCATTTTAAATATTTTAACTCTTATTAATTCATTTTAAATATTCTAACTCTTATATTTTTACTTATTTTCTCCCCAAAAAATTTATACGTATTAACAAATTTTAATTTTTCCACAAATTTTAAAAATTAAAAATATTTATTTATGCATATTTAGCCAATCATAAAATAACATATTAAGCCTTATGTTCGTATACATTTTTTTAAAATTATGACTTTATTTTTTAAACTGTGTACTAAAATGTTATAACATAGCTCTTTTTTTTTACTTTTAAATTATATATTATGATATATTAATTTCTTTAAATTTCAAGGATATGACTTAATAGGTCACACATTATAAGTAATTTATATATTCTTATCTAAATCACACTATACATTTACAAATTTTATTTTACTTTTTCATTCCTAATTTTTACTAACTAATTTTATTAATTCATTTTAAATATTTTAACTCTTATTAATTCATTTTAAATATTCTAACTCTTATATTTTTACTTATTTTCTCCCCAAAAAATTTATACGTATTAACAAATTTTAATTTTTCCACAAATTTTAAAAATTAAAAATATTTATTTATGCATATTTAGCCAATCATAAAATAACATATTAAGCCTTATGTTCGTATACATTTTTTTAAAATTATGACTTTATTTTTTAAACTGTGTACTAAAATGTTATAACATAGCTCTTTTTTTTTACTTTTAAATTATATATTATGATATATTAATTTCTTTAAATTTCAAGGATATGACTTAATAGGTCACACCCGTGACTCATAATTCTTTTAAATTTTTAAACGTTAAACTCAAATATTATAATTAATATATTTATTCTTATCTACATCACACGATACATTTACATATTTTATTTTATTTTTTCATTCCTAATTTTTACTAACTAATTTTATTAATTCATTTCAAATATTCTGACTCTTATATTTTTACTTATTTTCCCCCCAAATATTTATCTTTTCCCCCACAAATTTTTAAAATTAACAATATTTATTTATACATATTTAGCCAATCATAAAATAACATATTTAGCCTTATGGTCGTATACATTTTTTTAAATTACAACTTTATTTTAAATTATGTACTAAAATATAATAACACATTTATTTAGACCTTTTCTTATAAACTTTGCTAAACTATTTTATCTTTTCTGCTGTATAAATTTCACAATATTCACTCACATATTTTATCCATTTATTTTTTAATTCATTCATGCATTTATGTTTTATTCATTCTTTACTACATTTCAAGGATTTTCAAATTTTAAATTTTCTTATTTAAACTTACTTATTTTATTATTTCATTCGAAATAATTCAACTATTATATTCCCCCCTTTTTCTTTTGACAAAATTTTAACTTCAATCCTACAATTTTATTTTTTTCCCTTAAAAGTTTAGATTACAATATATTTATTTATACAATACTCTAATTTTAAATTGAATGAGCATTATATTAATTAGAATTATGACTGTGCATTTGAGCAGTCTATGTCTGCTAGGCATCACTACTTGCGGTAAACTTGAGTACTAAAGTAAAGTCTAAACAGAAGGGGCGTTATGCTATTGCATGAAGGCTTCTTCTTGCAAGAGAGTGTACCTTGTTAACTAGAGTTTGATTCAAATGGACAAGTTGTTGAAAATGAAACGGGAGCAAAGAAAAAGAAAGAAAAGGAGAAAAAAAATTGAAGGCAAGTCACAATTGGGCCAAGCCAGTTGGACTTGAAAGGAGTGTTGGAGTGGTAACAAAATCTCACATTGGAAATGAAAAGAAGGAGAGAAGAACTTATAAACCTAAAAGAGCCTAACCAAAAATGCCTTAGGACATTTTGAAAATAGGGCCTCCCAACTCCAAGTCCAACAATGCTCTCCTCCCTCATTCAACATGGAATCAGAGCCCAATGGCTTTGTTTCTGCCTATAAAGATCTTGAAATCCTAACAGATTAGGCTTGATAAATTACAAGTCCTGTGGCCCAAGACCTGAAGCCCAACAATAAAGAAGGCTCAGTAAGAAAGACCCAGGCATAATGAAAGACAATGAACCTACGGCCCAAGACCTGAAACCTAACAATGAAGAAGGCTCAGTAAGGAAGATCCAAGCAAGAAAAAAGATGGACTTGTGGCCTTTTAGGTTTAACAAGAGTACAAGCTTAGACTTAGACATGTGGCCTCTGAGACTTCAAGTGAACAAAAGCCTAAGCAAAATCAAAAAAAAAGAAGGAAAAAAAGAAAAGGAGGAAAAAAATAGCAAGTCACAACTGGGTCAAGCTAGTTGGACTTAAAGGGGAGTGTTGGAGTGGGAATAAAATCCCACAGTGGAAATGAAAAGAAGGAGAGAAGAACTTATAGGCCTAAAGGCGCCCAACCAAAAATGCCTCAGGCATTTTGGAAATAGGGCCTCCCAACTCCAAGTCCAACCATGCTCTCCTCCCTCATTCAACATATGTTGTAGTTTTAAAGAAAAGAAACACATATATAAGATGGGAAATGATAAAGATAAAAAAAAAACACGAAACACTCATTCATTTATTCTATCTGATCATGCCTTTATATAGGCTTACAAATAAACTGAAAATCAAAGTAAATTTTTAACAAAATCAAATATTTTGACCATAATAAAGTAGAATAAAATCAGGAAACTTTTATAGAATCTAAAAGATTAAAAAAAAACTAAGACTTGTTCTAAAGAAATTTTAATAATTCTAAAATTTGAATTAATTTCTAACATTCCCTCTTAATTCAAATTTTTTGGAGCACTTCTCTCCATCTTCAGAATATTCTGTGAAGCACTTCTCTTCACTAATGATGCCCTTCTCATCATCCTGTTGATGCCCTTCTCACCAACCTACAATCATTGGAGAACTTCTCTCCAAGCACATCTTGGTGCATTTCTCACCAACTTTCAAAAAAGAGTTTCTTTTCCAACCAACTCCATCCTATTTGCTTGTTCCTTTTTGGATCTACAATCTTTTTGTAGGTGTACAAATCTTTTACAGTTGAAACATTGAGGTTTTCTATTATGTCAACAATCTTTCTCTTCATGCCCCGGTTTCTTGCAATGATCATATAGAGGAATTTTACCTTTTCCTCTTGAGGATTTGGCTAGAAGAGCTCTTTCATTGATTTGCTCAGTTTCAACTTTCCACATGGCCCTTCTTTGCTCTTGTGCCTACAAAACATTAATCAATTTGAATAAAGTTAAATCATTAATATCTTTTGAATCTTCGAGAGATGAAAGTTTTGTCTAAAATTTTTCAGGCAAACTTATAAAAATCTTTTCTACAATTTTGCTCTCGGATAGATCCTCTCCCAATAGTAGTATTTTGTTCACCAAAGTCATCAAGCGATCAGAATATTCTTGTATACTCTCATGTTCTTTCATGCTCAAAGCCATAAAATCTCTTTTGAAATTTAAAACTTGCATCTTCTTCATTCTTTCACTGCCTTGATATAATTCTTTCAGCATATTCCAAGTGTTTTTAACTGTTTCATAAGTCATAATTCTTGTGAAAATTGATTCTAAAACTGTAGAGAAAATTATAGATAACACTCTTGGAGCTTTTGCTTTTTCTTCTTCATGAGCTCTTATTTGATTTAATGTTGAATTATTTCCCAAGGCTGGTAATTCCTTTTCTTCTTCTACCCATTGCCATAAGCCGATACCTCTTAAATGAGCTTTCATCTTAACAACTCATACTTGATAGTTTTCACCATTGAAATTCAGGAGTAGGAGAGTTGCTGAATTATTAGCAGTCATTGTTCACTCAATCTCACAGTCCCTCAAGGATCTATAGCTCTGATATCATATTGAATGAGGGAGGAGAGCATTGTTGGACTAGGAGTTGGGAGGCCCTACTTCCAAAATGCCTTAAGGCATTTTTGGTTGGGCTCCTTTCGGCTTATAAGTTCTTCTCTCCTTCTTTTCATTTTTAATGTGGGATTTTATTCCCACTCCAACAATGAAAACCAACTTAGGACCAAACGTATTATAAAGATTTTATGACAGATTGAACATCCTAGAAGTATTCATACAATTATGCTGAATAACAAAAATACATACAAGTGTAGGTGTCGTACATTTTAATACTAGAGGCAAATGTCATACATATTGTAACAAACTCTATTATAAATATTAGAGTAAATGAAAGGAAAAGTAAAGAAAATTTTTACACAAAATATAATCCTTCTTTTGAAGAGTATCCCTCTCTATAATCAGAGATAATTCTTTGCTACCCAAAACTCGAGTTGAAGGTAGGGCGGAGCCAAATCTTATAAGTCCACCACGCTCTACTTGCTACCCAAAACTCGAGTTGAAGGTAAGACAGAACCAAATCTTATCAGTTTTATTTATTTTGGAAAAATTATATAATCCGTTTTGTCAATATCTACACTATATGACATTAAAAACACTAATATTAAAATCAATAAATCAAAAATATATTATTCTTAAAATTCCTATTTATCATACCACTTATTATAATAATTTACAATTAATAACTGAAAAACTTAATCAATTACAATTTGACCTACTTAACAACATCACCTTATATACTGAAATCGAAACCTTAATCAACAAAGTATGTAGTAAAAACCCATTAGATACAATTAAAAATAAAGCAATGTATTATGGATATATCAAAGATTTATGGATAATAATTTAGAAGGATTAGACGAATTTACCTTAGCTTATATTGATGATATTATTATCTTCCCAAATAAAGATAAAGATGATCATTTAAGAAAGTAAAAATTGTTTTAAATAGATGTCATAAAAAAAGATTAATTCTCCATAAAAAACAGCACAACACAATATAGAATATTTATATATAGAATTTAATAATGGCTATTTAAAATTACAACCAAACATTCTTGAAAATTTTTCCTGATAAATTAAAAAATATAACTGAAGTACAAAATTTTTTAGGATTATTAAATTATATTTCTGACCAAGAATTTTTAAAGGATCTAGCAAAAGAAAGAAGATCTTTACAATTACAATGTATTACCACAAAACAATGGTCATAGGCTAATGAAGATACGGATACTGTTAAAGCATTAAAAGCTCTTTGTACAAAGTTACCTGAATTATACAATTGTTCTCAAAATGATACATTGTTTGTACAAATTGATGCAAGTATAAAAACATGCGTTGACTGTCTTTTGGCAAAATCACCCAACTCAAGGAAATATCTTTTATGCAAATATATCAATGGGACATTTAATCTCACTAAAAGAAAATACCCTATTCATAAAAAGGAAACATTAGCATGTTTAAAAACATTATGAAAATGGAAGGTAGACTTGTTACTAGTCAACTTTCTTATTCAAACAGATTCTAAGTATCTATGTGATTTTACAAAATACAATATAAAAATCAATTATAATCAAGGCCGATTAATTCGGTGGCAACTAAAATTAGCTCAATATCAATTTCAAATTCAATATATTACATCTATTGCTAACAGTCTTGCAGATATACTCACTCGAGAATGGAAGCAGTTATCACCAGTTTGAAGGACTCACTAAATAGAAAAGAAGCAGAATTATTAGATCTACAACAAGAAGTTGGAATAGTCACAAAGGAGATTAATCAACTAAGATCTACTATCCAATTTTTAGAAAAACAGATAACCCAAGCTCAAACAACCTTAACCATTCAGCCTATTACTCCACAACAGATAACCCAAATAGTTACTCCTATTAGCCAAACTATCCGTACAACACCTATTATAGCTCAAAAGCAAGAAGATCACAAAGAAAACAAAACCTATATTATATTTAATGGACCTATGGCAGGCCTCTACGATGAATGACATAAAGCCTCTCTACACATCACAGGAAAATTATCCATTATCCATAAAGCCTACAATATCAAAGTCGAAGCAGCAAAAGCCCTAGCTGAATTCAAAAATCCAGTCTTGAAACCCCAATATAAGCAAGTCCTTAAAAAACCAACTAGTGAATCCAAAATGAAACAACTTGGAAAACCAATCAATATAGATAGAATCAATGCCCTATCAACTAGAGCTCTCAAGGAAGAAATGAAAAGAATTACTCCTGATGCTTTTTATGAATGCTTTCAAGCATTAAACGAATGAATTGAAGCTCAGAAACAATTTCAGTATTATCCACAAAACCAAGGACCTTTTGGACCAAAAGCAATCATTTTCCCTAAAGCAAAACCATTAACCACCTTTTTATTTTTTCAAAATAGTTTAATAGACACTATTTACCTAACCACCTTACACAACCTGGCAGAATTTCCTGTTGGATTTATCCAAGTAGGAAAAAACTACAAAGACAGATTTGCCAAGGACCGAGAAATGTTTCTTAAAGTATCAAGCACTTATCCCATCTTTACAAAAGCTGATAATTTTAAGGATTCTACCATTTAGATCCCAAGAATGACTTATACCCAAATTGGAATAAGCAACGGAATGTATCCACCTATTGATGACCTGCCAAAGCATGAATTCACATAGGATATAATAAATCATTTTAACCTTAGCTGCATTGAAGGAATTTGTAATCAGTGTTTAAAAATCACTTCTGAATCATCAATCAAGCTCAATTACAAAGGACCTAATATACTCATAACTTCCACTTATCGAAGTCCAATTACTATAGAATCATTACAACTCATCAAACAAATGGAGGCACAATTTTCTCACATCTCTGGAATATTCGAAGAATTATCCTCGAATTGGAAGTATTCAATTTGTCAACAAGTACGCAATTATCCAACACACATCTGTGCCTAATGTCAAACTACTTCAGCACAAACAGACAACAACTCAAAAGACGAAGTTATTATTGAAGATTAAAAAAGCAGATATCCAGATTAAAACAAATATCTTTTTAGTTTTGGTAGTATGTAATTATTGTAAAGTAGCCGACAATGGCCAACCACCTTTCTTTTTCCTCATCTTACTTTTTGACTCCTTTCCACCGTAAGGAATCTCTTTTCATTTTTACCTTAACTTTTACTTCAACTTTTCCTTTTTGTCTTTTTTTTTCCTACCTATATAATGTAAGCTTAAGGCTTCGACCTCAGTATGAAATAAAATCCTTAAACTTCTTCCTAAGCCCTCTCTCCTCGCTCAGCCTGTGTTTTGACGTTCAAAAGGAATCAAGGCACTAAGGTATAATTTTTAAGCTTATTATTTCATCACTTTGTATACAATTAGTACTTAGTATTATTTATATTCAACCATTTTTATTGATGCTTTTAGCAGTTTTATATGTTGATAAGATAATCGAGATTTTATTAGTTTTCTCAATACATTTTAGACTCGTAGTTTTGTATCTTTACTTCAACAATATTTATTTTATAAATTATTTTACTAATTATGCCTATATGCCAAATCTGTCATGATTTACATAACATTATATTACATATGGATACAAAAAAAATCACTTAGTTGTAAATGTATAAAAGAATTTACTAACATATACGAATCCTTTCTTTCTATTCAAGCTTCTGAAAACACTTTACAAACATTTATAGATATAATTAATAGACATACTCAACTCTCAAAACAAGAAAAAGAAGAAAAGACAAAAAATTTTAATCGACTTATAGAACATTTCCAAATTCAATCAAGATGAATCATTAGTGTTTAATTTGTAGTCATTTAGCAACAAAAACTCTTTATTTTCAAAGTTTAGTTATTACTTATAAAATAGAAAAAGACCATTATGAAGACCAATATAATTATTTACAATTTTTTATTAACAATAGAGGATTATTACCTAGAAAAGAACGTTTAGATAAAGCTATTGAATTATATCATCTTTATAAACAAGATTTACAAAATACACAAAATCAGCTTTTAGAACATCAACAAATCAATCATCATTAAATATGATTGAAAATACTTTAGATAATATATGAAATATAGACTGTTTAGATTTAACTGAATCTATTGGTACATTTCATATCAATATATTACTATCTAAAGAGAAACAAAAACAAATAGTTAAAATTAATTTAAATCTTAAAGAAGGACAAGATATAATAAACCACCCTTTTAAAAATATTATTAATCGAAAAAATATTATTTATTTTGAAAAAATTGTACATGAAACTCCAATAAGATTTGACCAATGTAATGGACATATTCGTATCAATCTCATTAATCAAGAACAATTCTATAAGCAATTACAAAAAATTCCTGAAGATAAACAAAATAAAATAGGATAAATTCATCTATCTACTATCCAAATATTATTAAAATCTACCTTTTAAGAAGGAATAGATTCACCATACGAATGGCTATAGTTGATAAACATATGAATAATTTAAATGATCAAATAATAGAAATAATGAATGGAAATTTAACATATGGAAAAATCAAACTTAATGATCGTCTAAAAATAGGACTCCTTTTACAATCTCAAAATTTAGATGAAACAATCACTATTGCATATAAATTTTACAGAGAACACTTAATTACTGACGGTCAGTACCCATTTTCTATTACATATCAAATTAGCTATGTATTAACTAATTCACATCATAGTATAAAATTTAAAAATACTGATCGAATTTACATAGATTAATTATTTACAGATGTAGCTAAAGTAGGAACAAAGTTTAGACAATTACTAACTATTAAATATCCAATAAATATAGAACCCTTTGCTCATAGATTATCGTTATCTGAAAACAAAACATTACAAGAAAAATTACCGTTAAGATAACAATCTGTAAGATTAGATAGACGTATTAGATTCATCGAATCTGGAATGAAAATAACTGATCCACAAACAAGTATTGAACAAGATAATGAACAAAAACGAAAAATCAGTCGAGAATTATTAATCATTAAAAATCAACTTGACGAATTAAAAGATCATTTAAAAACTACTTTATGAGTATTACTAAACAATTAGCTGAATTAATAAACAAACAAACAAACATCGAATATCAACTAAAAGAAATAAATAGCAGGACTCAACCTTTGATAGGCAAACTTCAAATTATAAAAAATAAAGAATTAACATTATCAAAAGATTTATGGTTTTTAAATGAAAATTTTGATAAAATTATAACCTCTCTAGATAATATTAAACAAATAATAGAAATAAAACAAAAGGAAGAGATTATATAAAAAATGATCAGTTATGGGGTGTAAAGTTTCAATTGGTTGGTTAATATTGGTTAACGTTAATTTATTTATTAGTTGAGTTATTTCATTAAGTTGATTTTTGATATCGGTTTCAATGTTTATTGTAGAAGTTATTTTTGCATCTTCCCGAATACTAATTATGTCTTCTTGGTCACTAATTTTACTCGTCATGGTTTTATTAATCTAATGGTTTTACCTGGTGAAGAAGGCTCTGATACCATTTTTGATACAATCTCTTTCTTTTGTTTTAACATTATCAAAAGATTTATGGTTTTTAAATGAAAATTTTGATAAAATTATAACCTCTCTAGATAATATTAAACAAATAATAGAAATAAAACAAAAGGAAGAGATTATATAAAAAATGATCAGTTATGGGGTGTAAAGTTTCAATTGGTTGGTTAATATTGGTTAACGTTAATTTATTTATTAGTTGAGTTATTTCATTAAGTTGATTTTTGATATCGGTTTCAATGTTTATTGTAGAAGTTATTTTTGCATCTTCCCGAATACTAATTATGTCTTCTTGGTCACTAATTTTACTCGTCATGGTTTTATTAATCTAATGGTTTTACCTGGTGAAGAAGGCTCTGATACCATTTTTGATACAATCTCTTTCTTTTGTTTTATTTCTATAAATCGATTAAATTTTTTTTCTTTTATTCTTTTTCGATTAAAATTTATTCTTCTATAAATCGATTATGCTATCCGTTAAATATAACATAGGTTTTGTTTTCTTTGTGGTCTTCTTGCTTTTGAGCTATAATAGGTGCTGTAGGGATAGTTTGGCTAATAGAAGGAGTAACTATTTGAGTTATCTGTTGTGGAGTAATAGGCTGAATGGTTAAGGTTGTTTTAGCTTGGGTTATCTGCTTTTCCAGTAATTGGACAGTAGATCTTAGTTAATTAATCTCCTTTGTGATTATTCCAACTTCTTGTTGTAGATCTAATAATTCTGCTTCTTTTTTACTTAGTAAGTACTTCAAATTGGTGATAGTTGCTTCCATTTTCGAGTGAGTATATCTACAAAACTGTTAGCAATAGATGTAATATATTGAATTTGAAATTAATACCGAGCTAATTCTAGTTGTCACCGAATTAATCGGCCTTGATTATAATTGATTTTTATATTGTATTTTGTAAAACCACATAAACACGTGGAATTTGTTTGAATAAAAAAGTTGACTGGTAACAAGTTTACTTTCCATTTTCATAATGTTTTTTAAACATGTT
Source organism: Erythroxylum rotundifolium (assembly GCA_027563915.1). Taxonomy (NCBI): domain Eukaryota; kingdom Viridiplantae; phylum Streptophyta; class Magnoliopsida; order Malpighiales; family Erythroxylaceae; genus Erythroxylum; species Erythroxylum rotundifolium. The sequence continues at coordinate 2,284 of JAOSBO010004479.1, read as the reverse complement.
AATGTTTTTTCTTTCAGTGGGATTAAATGTCTCATTGATATATATACATAAAAGATATTTCCTTGAGTTGGGTGATTTTGTCAAAAGATAGTCAGTCCATGTATCTATACTTGCATCAATTTGTCCAAGCAATGTATCCTTTTGAGAATAATTATATAATTCAGGTAACTTTGTACAAAGAGCTTTTAATGCTTTAACAATATTTGTATCTTCATTAGTCCATGACCATTGTTTCGTGGTACTACATTTTAATTGTAAAGATCTTTCTTTTGCTAGATCCTTTAAAAGTCCTTGGTTAGAAATATAATTTAATAATCCTAAAAAAATTTATACTTGGTTATATTTTTTAATTTAGCAAGAAAATTTTTAATTTTTCAAAAATGTTTGGTTGTAATTTTAAATAGCCATTATAAAATTCTATACCTAAATATTCTATATTGTATTGTGTTTATTTTATTTTATTTTTACTGAGAATTAATCCTTTTTATGACATCTATTTAAAACAATTTTTACTTTCTTTAAATGATCATCTTTATCTTTATTTAAGAAGATAATAATATCATCAATATAGGCTAATGTAAATTTATCTAATCCTTCTAAATTATTATTCATAAATCTTTGATATATTCTAGGTGCTCGCTTTAAGCCAAAAGGTAATACGTTCTATTGATAATGTTTTTGAGGAGGATATGTAGCAGTTAAATGTTTTGTATTTTCATGTAATCTTAATTGTCAATATCCTGATTTTGCATCTAAAGTTGTAAACCAATGATTTCCTTTTAATCTATGTCTTTAATCTAGTGATGATATAATCTTTTCGAAGTAATGTATAAGCATCTCCAATAGTAGCTTTATTTAATTCTTTATAATTAATTATCATTCTTCTTTTTCCTTGAGTTAATTTATAAAAGTATTTTTTTAAATTCACAAATATATTCATCTAAATAACAAGTGTCACAGATTTACAAATTGTTTAAATGTCACAAAGCAGTTTTTCTTTCTTCATTTTCAATTTCTTGTTTATATGAAATAATATCTTTTCCTATAAATTCTTTGTAAATTTCATTTACTACTACTTTAAAAGCATTTATTGGTTCGACTACGTTTAGATAATCAGTTGCATTTTTTATTTTATTTCATTATCTAATAAAAAATCAAATACTATGCCAGTAGTTTTATAAGTAATAAAATTCCATAAAGTAATTACACTATTAATTCCTTCAAATGGTTTTTCTAATTGTATAACTAGTGCTAATTTATTTGACCACTCTAATAATAATTTTTCTGGTGCTATTACACAATCTAAATTGAGAATTCCATCTGGTCCTAAAGATATATGTTTAGGTGTGTACTTGGTAGGAAAAATTTTCGAAATTTATTATTTTTCTATAATAACCAAAATGATTTAATTCTTCTTCTAATTTAACAGGTTTATAATCCCAATACCTATGCTGATTTTTTCTTTTTCGTTTTTCTCCACTTTGACTAGATTCAAATTGTTCTTCTGGTTTATGTTGTTTTTAAGGAGGACATGTAAAAACAGTTAAAGGTTTTTCTTTTAATGTTTTGTTTTCAGATAACGACAATTCAGGAGCAAAAGGTTCTATATTTATTAGATATTTAATAGCTGGTAATTGTCTTAAATTTGTTCTAAAATTTATTCCTACTTTAGCTACATCTGTAAATAATTGATCTATGTAAATTCGATCAGTATTTTTAAATTCTATTTGATGCTTTCATTGGCGTTCATCATGCCTCCTAAACTCCAACATGCTGCTGATGATGCCATGGCTTCTCTTGTCGACAAATTGGAAGCAAGGCACCTACAGTTCGATTCACATCAAACAACTCTACTGGTGAAATTTGACCAACAAAATTCCAATCTTTAAGCCATCGTAAGTTCCCTAACAGCCTTGGTAAACTCCCTTCAACTTAATCCTCTGGTTCCACCTACAAGAGAGAACATGTTTCCCCGTAAGCAAATATTCATCATCACCAACTTACCTCTCCGCACACTCATTCTCATTTTTTTCTTCCCGATTCTCCTAAGTAACCCTCTTCTAGTTCTTCATTTTCACTTAAATCTCCTACATTACAAATGCTTACTTTTGATGGTACTAATGTTTTAAATTGGATTCTTCGGTCAAAGCAATATTTTGAATTTTATAAAATCCCAATTGATGATCGTTTATGTTAGACCCCGAACTTTTGGTGAAAATTAGAAATATTAAAATGAATTTAAATGAGAAAGAAATTGGTGAGAAAATTTATGAATTTAAGAAAA
>JAOSBO010004456.1:2996-13549 GCA_027563915.1 Erythroxylum rotundifolium | reverse complement strand
AACTTTAAACACAATCACTCAAGCTGTTTTAACTCATTATCATGCAAAATCTGCGTCTAAGAGCTCCGGACTAATCATACATATTAATCAAAAACTCAAATGTCAAGTTATTCACCCTTTTTAATTGTACACACACATTAATAATTCTTTGGTCATTCAAACTCTGGTAACTACTCCTAAGTACATTTTCATGAAAAGTCAAGCTATTTACAAGTTCGGTAGGTTTTATTAGAAAACTTTTTTAATTTACTGTTTATTCAACATTTTCTAGACATGGACCTAGTCTTTTATTCGGAGGCAAACATTGGTAATGAATGTTAATCTGGTTACATGACTAAGTCATTTTTTTATTAAGTTACTTGGTTGAAATGTCATTATAGCCTTTTAACGAGGAGGCACACATTTGTGATGTGTGTCGATCTGGTTACTTGGCTACATCACATTCTGAACTAACTACTAGCTCTATTCATAACCAGAAAGCCAGTGGAATAGTTATTTATGTAAAATTAACAAACACTTTTTATTGCCTACCTTGTTGCTTTAGCTACTCATTTTCACGAAAAAATACTAGCAAGGCTACCTTAGTTGAAAGACGTAAAATTACAAATGAATGTAACAATTTAGAGGTTAACAAACTCACATTAAATCCTAGTTAACTTATATATTTAGTCAAAGAACCCAATCCATTAATTTCATGAGTTAATGACTCTTTACAACTTAATAGAATATGTTCAAAATTAAATCAATTTCAATCCATCTAAGCCATTAACACATTCATATAATTCACAAAATACAACCTAATGCATTATCATACAATATGGAAAATTCACACCCAAAGCAAAACATATAACTCTCCCTACACTTGAAAACACGTTGTCCTCTATGTGAGAGGGAGGCAAACAATCACATATAGAAAGAAGAAACATAAATTAAAATAAAAAATGATAAAATAAAGATTAAATTTTAAAAGAAAAGGTTTAGAAAGAAAGCCTGGAGGTGATGGAGGTGGGGATGGTGTTGGAGGTGGCAGTTGGATGCCTTGAGCCTTGAAGTAACAACGGATACGAAGTATATCTCAGCTCTGACATTGTTGTGTTTGGGCCATCTCCTCCATCTTTCTAGAGTTCTCCCCAAATGTATCTTTAATTACCTTAGTGTTTGTGGAAATTGGATTGAGCACTTTCTTCAACCCGGTTCATTTTTGTCTTCTTCCTTTTTGGACTCCTCATTAGTCAAGTCCTCTTTTGCTTACTAAGGCGATGTTGTACTTGAACTCTCCTGATTAGCCCTGATCTTCACATAAGTCTTTTGGCTAATATCCCGGAGTTCTATGTTATAGGACTTAAAGATTTTAGCACACCACAAATGATGGTGATTTAGAAAATCCAAGAGGTGGACGGTTAAACCACTATAGTCCATGCCATAATACTCAGCAATGGAGGAAACCAAGTACCTTATCCCCAAATTGTTGCTCCTCTTGCGCAGAGTCGCAACAATAACATTCAGCATATGTGTGGAAGTGATCATTAGGATGCTGTGACCCATGCACTAAAACAGAAAAGTTCCTTTATTGAATACTTGTTGGTTTCTGCTTTATCAAAAACAATTTGACATATGAATTTATGCAATAATAAGTGCTCATGGGTTCTTATGATGCTGTTGCAGGCATTTTTTGGCATCGAATTGCTCTAATTCAGTGAGCTCATTCTAATAGAGAGAAGCACGAAAATCATTATGTTGATCCATAATGGAAGACTCGGGGAACTAAATTATATGCTCTTCCTCCTTGATACTTTTTTTAAAACATATACGTTCTTTTTCTTTTTTTTTATTTTCTATTTTTCTTTTCTTTTTTCTTTTTATTTTCTCTATTTCTTTTGCTTTTTTTCTATTTACAAACAAGGACCATAAGGTTTCTAGCAAGACAAATGAAGTTCTATGGAATCCAAACTGGACAAAATTTTAGATAAAATTATAGGTATGGAGGATGAACATAAGAGTCTTGAAGGCAAGTTTGAGCAAGTTACAAAAAATCACACCTCCTTGATACATAACCTAGAGGTCCAAGTAGGTTAATTAGTAGAAGCGATAGCGACCCGAAATGTAGGAACCTATCTAAATAACACTGAATCCAATCCGAAAGAACAAATCATGGCTGTTACACAAGCGCCTGAGGAGGAATTGCACCAAGCTAAAGTTAATAAAGGAAGGAAAAGAATAAGGTTGATAAGAATGTTTTTCGAATTGAACCAGAATTACAAACAACCTAGATGCATCAACATAAAATCCTTACCCCATTTTGCACCAAAAAAGCCAAACCCGTTCAAGGAGAAGGGAAAGGAAAAGGTATAAGAGAATAAGGAATGCTCTCTACTAGTAAGGTACAATTTTCCTGAGATAAAAAAATAGCAACCTCCAATTCCATTCCTGTTTAAAGCCATAAGGAAATCTAAGGAAGCTGAGCTAAATGAAGTTGTAGACATGATTGAGAAACCAAAAGCATGGCTTGCATTGATGGAATTAATAAGGGGAAAGGTGGAAAAATAACTGGAGGAAGAAAAGAAATTGACGACACCACCAAAGTAGGAGGATCTAGGGGATTTTTATATCCCCTGTATTATTAAGGGTGTCAAAATAAAGAGAGCATTCACCGATTTGGAAGGCAACATATTCTTATATTAGAAACTAGGGTTCGGAGTGATAGTCCCCACCAAGATACTAGTAAAAATGACATATAATTTAATTCATTGTCCAAATGTGACCTTATCATACAATATGCAAAAATTCACATTGAAGGTAAAATCACACAACCCTCCCCACACTTGAACAACACTTTGTCCTTAATGTAAGAAGGGTATACAAACACACCAGGGGGAAATAAAACACAATATACAAAAAGCATAAGAAAAATACTAACAAAAATGAAAAGAAAGGCATTAGAATAGGAAACCGTTGATGCTGATAGAGGTGATGATGGCGATAGCATTAAGACCAAATCCACTTGACATCGAGAGTGTTTCCTTATCTCATAAGTGATTCAATCCAAACCATTCCAAGTCATTCAAAACTTATTTTAGAATTTAAAACAAACCTAACTACAAAACAAATTAAATCTAACTACTAGATGTGCTAATTTAGGATCATTAGCTTGACCTTACATCCTTAAAAACTCAACATGAATCAATTAAGAGTGGCTTGCTTCACCCTTCTTGTTCATATTGATAAAGTTGAGAAAATCAATTAATTTTAGTAATGTTCTTTTTACTAACAAACTGTCAATAAAATAGGAAATAATGAAACTCTTTGAATATTCTATGGAATGCAACAATTTTCCTGATAAGAGGGTGAGTTGTTCTCTTCTTGTTTCTTCCTCATTCGCCCTTATCTCCCCTTCTTCTTTAGCTTTTTGAATAAAGACTTCCATAGCTTCTTCAAAGTTGATGTCCATTGTCAACTGTTCTTCATCCTCTCTTCCTTTAAAAAATTCGAACACATCATTTTTGTTGAATGCGTCACCCTCCTCCGAATTCCTTAATAAATCATTCATTTCGAATGTCACTTGATCATCACTAATCTAACTAATGAGGTTCTCTTCATGAACACCTACCTAAGTTTTTTCAATGTTTGAGCATAGTATACCAAGATTTAAGGAATAATGGGGAGAGTTGTCATTCTTTTCTCCATTCTCTTTCCTCATGTCTTGATCGTCTACAAGATAGGGTTCAGCATGGTCTTCCACTATTTTTTCTCGTTCTTCCCCATTTTTAAAAGGGATCTCCTCTTATTACTCTAACTGATATAATTCCATATTGTGTAAAGAGTCTTCCACACTTTTCTTAAAAAATTCACAGGAAAGCTATTTTCCTTGAATCTTCAGGTTGTGAATAGAAGCGACATAATTTTCTACCACTTGATCAAATCGCTTTTCTAGACTCTTCTAGTTCTCTTCCCTGTTTGTTAACTTATCTATTATTTTCTCCAATTTTGAATCCTATAAACTGGACTCATCTTGCTGAAATTCAAATAGGTCTTGATGTCCTAAGCGAGTCCTATCTTTGTTGAACCCATAGAAACTTAGGTGGTTTGCCACCCCAAAGTGTACGTGTTCCGATAAGGATCGTTACTTCCCCAACCATACTGTGCCTCATTTTAGTTTGCAAAAGTTCCTTGCTCCCTATAATATCTATCCTCCATCATTGTTCTTTCCATTTTTCTTAGTATCTCGCTCTTTAGATGTCTCATTCTCACTCTAAGATGTCTTGATGTTTCTCTACTTTATGCCCCAAACTTCTCTCTCTATTTTTTTTAAGCACAAAAAATTGTGAAAAAGTCTTAGACTATAAGCATTAAACTAATTGCCTCCCCAATAATGGTGTCAAAAACTTGATCAAATTTTTGATTATGTGTAATTTTTAATTAATAACCTTCGATAATCCATAGGTGCATGGTTCGTTAGTGTAGTACCAAAGGTGTCGATCCCACAAGGAGGGAGTTAATCTAATCCTAAAATCTAAGGCCATAAACAATAAAAAAATCTAAGATACAATGAAACTTAAAACAACAATTTAATTCAATCAATCAAATTAAGATTCAAATATGAATATACTAATTATTAAGCAATTGCAACACACCCAAGAAACAACCGAAAAAAATTACCAATTGAGAGAAAGGGAATTTTACCTATGCTTAATGCTAACCTAACTGATTATGAATTATCAAATTGTTGGTTCTAGACTATCTAGGTTTGATTACTCTCTCTCGAGTTATAACCATTAACCCTAAATCATAAACCCTAATCAGATTATAGAGGTTGCAGTTTCTCAATTTACGATATATCTAAAACCTTAATTAGCTTTGAAGTTCTTCAATAAACTATCGAAAATCTATGCAAGATCTCTCTTCACATAATTTCTCGATCGGATTCAATTCTTGTTCTATTAAATCACCTAACTCTCATTACTCCTATTTAATCATTTTTTATTTGATTCACTGTTTCAGTTTATCACCAGATTATGCAATTGCAAAATCAAACCACAACAAATCTAATAAACACATAAACAATCAGATTTTCATTAGTTTAAGAATCGAATTCCAAAGGTAAGTTTAGAACATGCTCAACATTCTAGATCTTATCATTAACTATTCAATCCAATTCTATACAATAATTCAACTGAAATTAGATAGAAAATACAATCTAAATGCATGATGGGAGGCAGTGACATCAAGAAACTCCTGATCTGGGAAGTACGTTGAGTCAACTTCTTCTCCTCTTTTCTCTTCCTCTATATCTTGATGATTTCTCTCTAGGTTTCTCAAGGTTGTTGATGCAAAAAGGCCCTTTCTTTACCTCTTTATGTTCTTTTTATACTTCTTTAAGTTTTGGGTGACTTTAGGGTTTTTTTCAGGGTCCACAATCGTCTGCTTGATGCAGGCCACGATCATGGACCGTTACCTAGGCTTCTGTCATGATTGTGGCCTTACATTCCACAATCGTGGGCTCTTGTTTTAGCCTGAATATTTCGAAAACTTCTCCATTCTTCGATGTTGATCCTGAAATACTAGTAAACACATCATGGTACCCCAAAATCATAATATTTAAGATCAAAGACTCGTACTAACCCATAAAACACTTAAAGCATAAATAATTAACAAACTAACACAATTCTAATCTAAACATAAATAATTAACAAACTAACACAATTCTAACCTAAACATATAATAAATGATTGAATTAACAGCTAAAACATGATGCAATTTACACTTACACTTGTTACATTATAGAGGTGCATTATGGCTATTTGACGATGTAGCCGAAGATATAATAGAGGTGTTTATGTATGATTTTTTTCAATTTTAGTGTTTCATTTAATTTATGCCTCCATAATTTAAAACAAGTGATAAAGAGATGTGAGAAGAAAAATCTGGTGCAACAAGGTACAGTCCTAGGTTATAAAATTTCTCATCGAGGGAGTAAGGTAGATAAGGACAAAATTAAAGTTAAAGAAAAGCTACCACCCCCTTCCTCAGTTAAGGAAATAAAGATTTTCTTAGTTCATGTGGGTTTTTTAGAAGATTTATTAAGGACTTTTCAAAAATTGCTAAGCCATTAACCAAGTTATTAGAAAAGTAAATACCTTACACATTCAGAAAAGAATGTTTAGATGCTTTCAACATTCTAAAAGAAAGTTGATTGCGGACCCAATTATGGTTACACTAGATTGGAATCTACCCTTTGGGCTATATGAAACAAGTGACTTCACAGTGGGTATAGTTCTTGGACAATGAGGGGATAAACATTTCAAACCAATTTATTACGCTAGCAAAACTTTGACAGATGCTCAAGAAAATTTCACAACGATGAAAAGGAAGTTACTAACCATGGTTTTCGTGATCGATAAATTTCAATCTAATTTAGTATTATCTAAAGATTTTTTATATGCGGACCACTCAATACTTAAATACTTGCTGAATAAATTGGATGCTAAACCTCAGCTGAATAGATGGATTCTACTATTATAAGAATTTGAATTAGAGATCAAAGATAAGAAAGGGTTTGAAAACCTAGAAGTTGATCATCTATCTCGCCTAGAAAATCCAAATTTGGAAGAACCGAATGAAGAAAGAATTGAAGATGCCTTCCCAGAAGAAGGCCTTTATAATGTGGGAGAAGTAAGTGAAGATGAGACGTTTGCAGACATTGCAAATTATCTTGTAGCTCAGATGTTGCAAAAATGTTTATCGTACCATTAAAAGAAGAAATTATTTACTAATTTGTGATATTATTAATGGGAAGACCCATATTTGTTCCACAATTGTGTAAGGAGATGTGTACCTTGCTGATATGAATGGAATTTGCTATATTTTTATATGTTATTTCATTTGAATTCATTCTTATTTTTTTGTGTTTAATTGCTTATTTTGTGTTCCTATTGATTTTACATGTAGATTTAATGATGGAATACAAATACCAGATTAAAGCATGATGTTTTGAAGCCATTAGGAGCTAGGAAGGCTATCTATAATGTAGCCAACAAAGTCAAAACTTGGAGGTTCATAGGTGAAATCGATGTCAAAGAGCCCGGTTAAGTATTTTTTATTGTTTTGCTATTTCTTTCTCTCATTAGGAATTGATTATGTTATCTTGTGTTTATTGGATTGGGTATTGAATTATGATGATTTTAATGCTCTGTTGAATCATTTTTCATGAAAACCCATTGCTAGAATCAAATGCACAATGTAATCGTTGTATTCTCAATTTATATGTAGCAACCAATGGTTTCGAATCATTAGAGATAACATAACATAGGTTAAATAATCCAAGCTTGTGAGATTATTGCCTAGATTGGTTTATTTTTCTGATTCATAATGCAATTGTCAGGATAAACTTAGAGAGCTTATTCTAGGTTTCCCTATAGTTAGGGTTAATTAACGAGTGCTTCGTGATTAACTAGTATCTAAGGAAAAAATTAGATTAACAAAGCTTGTTATTAATCTACGACCGATAATTGTGAAGAGAGATATAAGAACAACAAATTAATAAATTGTGCTTGATTAGGGTGTAGGCCCAGATTTAACCAAAGCACTAATCTCGACCGAATTTCCCAATTTTATCATTTTTTGTATGTTTTTTAATTTGTTTTCATTAGGTTTATTTTATTTTATTTTCTTACTAAATCCAAAACCTCCTTTACCTAAACACCAATTAATTTCATTTCATAATCTAACCGAACACTCCCTGTGGAATTGACCTAGACTCACCACTGCTACAGTATTAGTCTAGTTATTTTATTTTGACTAGTGATATGACACGCATGTCATCTGCTCAGAGGGGTAGAAGATCTTACAACACTGTAATGTAGGACCTACTGGATGGCATTATAGTGTAAATAGGATGACTTAGAAGATCTTAAAATCAGGTTTTTATTAGCTATCAATTTTTAAAGATGCCCAATGGAATGTAGCTTCATGTGATAGATGCCAGAGATCAGGTAATGACTTTTGTTGGGATGAATTAACCCAAAACTTCATTCTTGTTTATGAAATATTTGATGTATGGGGGATTGATTCATGGGTCCATTTCCAAATTCATTTCGTAATAAATACATTTAGTCGCTATTGATTATGTTTTTAAATGGGTAAAAGCATAAGCTTTACCCATAAATTATGCTAGGGTTGTCGTGAAATTCCTAAAAGGTCTATTTTCTTATTTTGGTATATCTTGGGTGATTATCGGTGATAGGGGTATGCATTTTTGTGATACCCAGTTTGAGAAGGTGATTAAAAGATATGTAATTATTTATAGAATTGCCACCACATATCACCCTCAAACTAATGGTCAAGCCGAGGTATTCGATAGGGATTTAAAACAAATTTGGGAGAAGACTATAGAGCATTAGAGGAAGGATTGGTCAATTAAATTAGACGATATTCTATGGGCCAATAAAATGGCACATAAGACACCTATAGGCGCTACACCCTATAGGCTAGTTTATGCAAAAGCATGTTACCTGATTGTTGAGTTAGAACATAAAGCATATTGGGATGTTAAACTCACAAATCTTAATCTTCAAAATGTAGGTGAAAAGTGGATCTTCCAAATTAGTGAACTAGATGAGTGGCAACAAATGGCCTATGAGAATTCTAAAATCTATAAGGGGAGAGCCAAAAATTATCATGACTAAATTATTAACCAATCTTCAGAATTTAAGTGGGGAGATCAAATTCTCTTGCACAACTATGGCCTAAGATTATTTTTTGGTAAGTTTAAATCGAGATGGTCTGGACTGTTCATTTTGATAAAGTGTTTCCTTATGGCATCATCAAGGTGAATCATCCACAGAAGGGCATTTTTAAAGTTAATGGTCATCAAGTGAAGTTATATCTTAGAGGTGAGATTGATCATAATAACAAAACTTTCAATTTAACTAAACCATCTTGAGCATAAAAAGTATCTCTACCTAGCGATGGTAAAGAAGCGCTATCTGGGAGGCAATCCATGAATTAGGATAACTTATAATTTTTGTTATTTTCATGTTCCTTACTTATTTATCTTTTTGGTATGCTTTTAATTAATGATGCTTTTATTGTTATTTTCTTTAGCATTATTTTTATTTCTTTTTATCCTTTCTTTTTCTTATATTTGCAAGGATGTCATTTAATATTAGATGGATTTGACATCAGAAAATCAACACAGTCACGAAAGTACCAAACAACCCTCTCACTTTCATATATACTTGTATTATGTACATTGAGGACAATGTACAAATTTAAGTATAGGGATGGGTTTAATGAATCTTTAACTAATTTCTTCGAGCTTATTACAATCTAGATTATAATTCTTTTTAACTAATATTATAAATTGGATGAATCTGTCTATTAATACTCCATTTTATTATTGAATATTGATTGAAATTGAAAAAGCATAATGGTTAGAATAAAATTAGTTTTCTAATTCATATTCTTCGTAATCATTAAAATATTCAAAGTTGAATGAAATTGTATAGTATTTACACACATATATAGGTATTTTTTGTGAGTTTTTAGCCTAAGAGAAAAATTCCAAAATTTTTAAAGCTCTTGTTATTCACTTATATGTGCTATCATATATATTAAGATAATTCTAGAACATGCTTTTATTATACATATTGAGACCATATTTGTTAAATTAAAAGCATTAACATAATAAAGGGACCTAGATTTAACAAATTTTTTTAGCCTATTTCTTTGAAAATTACCACAACCAAAAATTTACCTTTAGGAATAACCAAGTTTAGGCTTAGCCTTTTTTATTGATTGAACCCAAATTATTAACCTCTTTCCTATTTTTCTTTGAAGACATCTTTATTATTTTTAACCTTGAAGGTTATTTACATTATTTACTTGATGAGGCTTGAAATTTGTGAAAAGTTCAATATCTATTAAATTATGGTGATGAATGGTCAAATAGATCCTTTTGTTTTAAAAAAAGAGCTTATAAAAGAAAAGAAGAAAAGTATATGATACAAATAGAGTTATGATGAAAGGACCCATGTGATTTGTAAACAAGTCTTGTAATGTTTCCTTGAGTACATTTCCTTCACTTAAACCCCTTTTGTTATCCCAATCATAACCTACCTAAACTAAAAGAATAAAAGTATATGATACCAATATAGTTATAATGAAAGGACTCGTGTGTTTTATAAGAAGTTTTATAATGTTTCCTTGAGTATATTTCCTTCACTTAACCCACTTTTTTTTATCCCAATCATAATATACCTAAACCTCAATGCAACCTGCACAAATATCTTTTGATTTTTGTTTTTAGATTGTCCGTAGAGATGTGATTTTATTGCAAGCATATTGTAAGACTTTTATTATGCATTGATAGAGAGTTTTGAAACTTTTCACCCTAAAAACTTTTGTGAATTGAGTGATATCTTGGTGAGGGTTTAATGATATATACTTTTGATTTCAATACATTTTTTAATGTGATTACTATAATATTGTGTAGGAAGTTAATTTTAAGACAACTTGACTCTAATTATATGTTAATTTGATTCAATATTGTATGATGA
>JAOSBO010004447.1:0-13550 GCA_027563915.1 Erythroxylum rotundifolium | reverse complement strand
AAAGATTCCTTAAGTCCTGACTAAGGAACTAGGTCTCCTGTCTCGTACTTGAAAAGCCACATTGTAATTTTTGATGACTTTTGCAAACTCAATGAGTGAACCATCATTGATGAATTCACCAGATTATGCATACATACCACATGTTTCATGTATATTCATTCAGATATTTGCACAACATGGTATATCATATAATCTCACAATCCACATAGCCAAGTATAATAAATAGATCATATCAATTTATCATTCATTTCAGTTTTGCAGATCATTTAAAGAAATTCAAACTTATAATGTTATGTGTATAAGACTCAACATTCTTTCTTATTGTTGTGACCAAGTGCCTATCACAAACTTATACAAATACCGGCCTACAAGGCTTAGTCAAACCAAATTCACGGAGCATAGTTCTACGTGTAAAATCAAAAATCACAGAGTAAAGCTCTACGTGCAAGCGCTTCATACTGGCAACTCAGGTCACAACGCCTTTATCTAAGCATGCATTTTATGAAATGCAACAATTTCAAAAAATCTCGTATATAACAATATTATACAAATGTTCAGGCAAAATTTCAGTCATCGGACTTAAATCAAGTATTCAACTTTCATGAAGAATCAAATGTCAAGAATTTATATCAAGTCAAACACTCCCAATACATACCCAACTATCAAACTCCTTGGTCCTCAGGTCTGGAATCTAAAATCAACTCACAAACAGTTCAATAATACTAAAAACGTAATAATTTAAATTAGATTCAAATCAAATCAATCCTAAGAAATCATCTAGGTTAACTCACAAAACGCTCCAATATGCTATTGCCTAGATGGTCCGACAATGTCTATCTGACATCCACTTGGCTCCTCTAAAACATACACAATACATTCACAAATATCATATTTTTGCTCAAATATACAAGTTTTTCTTTTATGCACATCAATATATAGAAAGTATGCACAATGCATGTTCAATGACAATTTCCGGGTTTCTTATTGTAACTTTCATCATCAAATTGATCAGATATCAAAACCCTTATTAATATCATAAGGTAATTATAATTTGGACCAACTAAAACAATGTGAATCAAGTTGATAACTTAATAGACCACTTCAGGTTTTTCTCCAAATTCTGACTTTCGAGTTTACTATTCACGTTAAATCAAAGAGTGCAATTGATAAAATTTGGTCCTATAAGTAGAAGGTAGACAAAGTAGAAGCAGACGAATATTCAAAACATAGACGATGGCTAATGACAGACAATACTCCAAAAGACAGACGAAGTGTCTAAAGGAAGATGAATTCTCAAAGGCAGACGAATTTCAAAAGATAGACAACAGCAAAACATATACGGAAGCAAAAGGAAGATGAAATGCAAAGGCAGATGATGAGAGTTCAAACACATATGATAAAAGTCAAACACAGACGAAGTGCCAAAATATAGATGCAACGCCAAAAGATAGACGATAAGTAGTCAACACAGATGAAAAAAGTCAACCACAGACGATAAAACATAGACGCAAAGTGGTCAACACAGACGATAGAAAAGTCAACCATATATGATAAGAAATACGGACGCAAAGTGGTCAATATAGATGATAGAAAAGTCAACCATAAACGATAAGAAATACAGACGATAGGTGGTCAACATAGATGATAAAATAGTCAACCACAGACGATAAAATATAGACGATATGGATATACTCCACAACTCAAAAACCCTTTTTCTTGAACATCTCTAAGTCTTCATCAACTCTCGTATAAACACCTATGTAATCATACATGCTCATAAAGAAACAGAGCATATCACCTTTTCATATCTAACTCTCTACACTAATCTTATTCATCATTTTATTTCTATTTCAACTCTAAGAATTATTTCTATAACACCTGATCACTAATAACCCAATAAAACCCATATAACATCATATCCTCAAATTTTCATTCCTTTAACACAGTGGTCAAGAATACAATTATATAAAAATGTATGTTCATGTAGATGGCAGTAACTCATCAATTTCTTTCAAAATCTCCAATTCTAAAGAATTTATTCATTACCTTCTTGTTGAAAAACTGCAAGATCTTCAACTATCCCCAAAGTCTTAATTGCATGCAAAAATCACGTACTCCTCTGTGAACACTAACCAACTTCTGGTTTTTCTTAAGGCAGAAGAAACACTTTAGGAGTAAAAGAAATGGTGAGGGATATGAAGATTCAGAGTTAACTCTCAGAAGGAGTTCGATGGAAAACTCTGTGTATGGGAAGAAATTTGGAGATGATGATAACAAGGAAAGTATTTAGGAAAAGTACCAACCCTTTTTAACTCTCGAAATACTCAAACTTACTTCTGACACATAATAAAAGCAACTTTACACTTGTCTCTTTCCAAAGGTCTAAGCTCTGACTTAGTTTCTTTTGAACCAACTCCTTTTAACTCTCATCTTTACAATCCAACTATCTCTAACTCCTCATTTGATTTCTTCTGTTCTTTTTCCTATTTTCCATAATACTCCATACATTACCAAAAATCCTAAATTCACCAAAATTCATAAATCTCATAATTATTAACCAATAATAATTTCAATATAAATAAATCCCAATTTCACAATTTTACAAAAATCTCAATTCAATCCAATTATACCCGGAATTATTCATGAATGCATGTACAATATGAATGTGCAAAAATGAATGTGTATATTACAATTAACTTATGCATGATGTTTCTTTGTTTTAATTCCACATAAAATTCTCATAATTTATTATTCCAGCCTTAACATGGGTATCGGGATGTTACAATCTTGACATCCATTTGATGTATTTCCATATTGAAATGTAGTAAAAGAGCCATGACAACTCTAAATGAATCTTTGATGGACACTGGGGAAACAAAACAATCATTGGAAATAATTGGTCTCCTCTATCTAACTGACCTCTTAAGAGGTACTTGCACAATAGGTTCAATGGGTTGAGGAGCATCAACTAGTGCAGGAGGGTCAGCAACATTGTTAAGAGGATCAATTAGAGTAGGAGAATCAACCACATTCTCAACTAAAGGAGCATCAACCAACACTACAAGAATACAATGCAAAAACGTCGCAGAATCCAATTTGTGACGTTTTAAAAAACGTCGTAGAATGTGGTGTAGGTAAAAGGTTTCTGTGATGTTTGACAAAAAACGTCACGGAATACATACACATTCGACGAAGTTTACAAAAACATCGCCAAAAGGTTAGACTTTTGGCGACGTTAGACACAAACATCGCAGAATCATTAATATTATGCGACGTTTTAGTAAATGTCATGGAAATGCATATTCCGTGACGTTTTATGTAACGTCGAGGAAAGATACATTCTATGACGTTTTAGTAAACATTGCGGAATGTTCGATATTCTACGTCGATATAAAAAACGTCGCAGAATGTTGCATATTGTTTTCCTCGACATTTCATTTAAATGTTGCAGAAGGTTTGAAAATCCACGACGTTTTAAAATGTCGCGGAATGTATAGAAAAATGTCTCAGAATAAATTTCATTTTTTTATTTCTTATCCCAAAATAAATTTAATTTAATAATTTTACAATTTAAATATTTTTAAATCTTATATATTTAATAATTATTGAGTATTGAAATTTATTTATTTAATAATTCTTAATTTTTTAGTATATAATTAATTTTAACAATTATTTATAGATCACAAGAATTTCATAACTGTAGACAATTTATTATTTAATTGCAATTTCTAAACATGTCATAATATAGTAATTAATATAAAAAGTATGTCATAATGTAATAAGATATCAATATGAGTACATATATCTAATCTAAACGAATATTATGTATAGAACATAAAAGTTCCAAGAGCTGTTTTTGTTGTTCAAATTCAATTCTTTGTTGCTCAACTTCGGTAGTGAATCGATCTTCCATTTGTTCAACTTTTTTAGTCAATTCATCGACTTGAGACTGCAACTCCTGATTAACCTTCTTCGACTCCTCGAGTTCGTCTCGAAGTCTCTTTCTGATCGAAGTCTTCCCTTGTGGTCGAGGCCCAACTCCCATGCTAACAACATAATCAGATGACCTTGTTCCATTGAATTTGCAAATTCCTTACACATTAATTCTTGAAAAATTAAGAAATAATTAGATACTAAACTTCATAAATACTAAAAAATTTTTGTATTTGAACTATATACTAACCCATTTTTCTCTGCATTCTGTAGTTGTCTATTGACCTTTACATTCATCATAATGAGTGTGATACCATAGCTTCATCCGGTTACACTCTTCTCCGTCTTTGTCACTCTGTTGTATTGAAATATATTATTAGTAATATTTATTATCAATTTTGAAATATCAATCAAAGTAAAATATAATAAGAAAATAATAACTTACAATCTCATGTTGTATTGCTACAAAGGCCTTAGAGCCGGAGTTTGGTCGACATTTGACTTTTTTCTTAACCATAAACATAAGAAAATCTATTATAACATCTATAAATCACAATTTATAAATACAAAAATATAATCAATTGTCAAAAAAGTTGTAAAATTAAATTTTTTGATCAAATTAACTAACCTTTGTAGCTGATTGCTTCTAATATTCACATAAATCCATCCACTTTGCCACTGTGATATTTTGCGGCTTTACATCATTTTCGTGCTTTGTAAAATTTTTTTAAGTGAAATCTTTGATCTTTATATCTTAAAGAAAGAATTCGTCGTCTGTCCTCATTCCCTTGACTTCCAACTTTTATTGCAAAAAATTATAAATTATTGGTCAAAGCTTTAGTTATATGGAAAACACGTACATATTAGATTGTTTTATAATACTTACATCAAACTTATCAAATGCAATGTCCAACTCCTCATTAGTTTATTTTTTCCATTTTGTTCTTACAGGTAAGGAAGTTCGGGATACCAGACCAATCTCATTCAATAATTTGGCAGACTGTACGGAGTTGATTGGTCGTCCTTCAACAGGGGAGATCTCTATTTGCAATCTCTTACCTATTGCCTTATTAATCTTTGCTAATCTATGTCCTTTTGTGACACCCTTGTCTTTTTTGGATCAGTCGTGGATCCTAAAATATAGCAAGAAATATTTTACAATGAACATATAACATACTCTTAATTGGTTAGATAAGCAAAATGATTAAACTTGTATGTTTAACCAATGTGATGTGAAAGACCATACCTGCAGTGCTTGCAAAGGTAACACTAATACTGGGAAAGCGGCTTGTGTCATTTACTGCTGGCTGATTAGAAGCTGGAGGCATCTTTTGAGAAGTGGATGTAGGCATCTCTTGAGAACTTGATGGAGAACTAATATTGTGTCGCATTCTCAAAATTTGTAGATTCTTATCTCTGGGATGAGTAATAGGCACAAATGTGACATTTCTTGGTGTTGGAGTAGGCTCACAAGGTGCTAGTGGGTGATGTTCTTTTTGTGTACGAGCAGAACATCATTCATTGATTTCAAAAGGGCATATGTCAATGTTGATTGAAATTTTGTTAGCAAAATTATTAAAGCACTGAAGTTCCCATAATGTTTCATTGATTGGATAACCATCTATTTCAACACTCCATCATTCAACATCCTCATCAATGGAGAACCTTCTGTGCCCCTTCCATTAGCATAAAATGCATTACAAAACGTGATCGTTCTTCACATTACCTATTCCTATTGTAATGGAAGTTTTCCATATACTTTTGAAAAGGATTGTAAAAAGAACCAAACATTTCAAATACCAATTCTACTTCTACATACCCATCATATTAACAAGAGAATCCTAATGTCAATAATAAAATGATACTCATAGTTCTAGCTTAGTGTATCATATGGTTAACAAAATAAATATTACTAAAGACTTTTGAGATTTTGGTAGTTAATAACACAATTGTATGAACAATCATAAGGAGAGATGTTACCTGTAACTGAAGTAGGATTATAAGGTTTTTAGGTAAGAACTAATTGGGACTAAAGTAGGATTATAAGGTTTCTAGGTAAGAACTAATTGGGTGTAAAATATAATATATCCCCATTTTAGGAATTGTTCAAGCACTACAATAGGAAAGGAATCTACAAAATTTGTGCTTTAAAAGTAAATTTTGAAAAGCCTATGACACAATTGACTGGACATTTAGCATTCATATAATGCAAGCTATGAGTGTTCCTAAAATTTTCACTGAATGAGTCAAACAATGCATAACAACTATGACTTTCAATATCTCTGTGAATGGAGAGCCTTGCGAACTAATCAAAGGAGCCAGAGGCATAAGTTAAAGGGATGTTGTGTCCTGATATCTATTCTTATGGGTATTGGAGGTATTTAACAAGCTCATGGATAAAGTTGTGGAGAGGAAAGCAGCTTTCAAATTTCATGCTAGATGTAAAAAGTGATCTTAAGTGAATTTAAATTTTTACGATAACCTGTTCTTATTTTCTGAAATTGATGGCAACACAGTGATCTCACTTGTTACTACCCTTAAATTTTTTAATAAGCTCTCGAGGTTGGACATTAACAAAGAGAAGAGTCCAATTGTGGTTTCCAAAAGTTCGTATGACTAGAAGGAATGATTAAAATCCATAACTAGTTTCAAAATGTCCATTTTTTTAGCTAAAAACCTTCAAGTACCAATCTCAGCCATCAAACCTACAAATGCTAACTTTAAGCCACTTATTACATTGCACCTGCACTTGCCTGTCTGGTAATGATTTTGGTGACTGTCAGCCCAGCGAGGAGTGATTGTTGCCCTGTTAGCTAGAGTGACTGTCGCTTATTGGTTGCCTTCCAAAAGTAACAAACAAAAACTCTAATAGAATAGCACCAAAATGAAACCCATAAAAAATGCTCAAACATAATTTTTGAAAAATAATCTTCCACATTCAAATCACATTCATCATAGTCGCAATCATCAAAGCTTATTATTTTATTTTCTAGCAATTTTATTCAACAATTGCAACAAACACCAACGACAACTAAAACCGAAATTCACATTCTTGCACAACGGAAATAAGTAGGACATCCCGGAATGTTTGAAATGGAAATGGGTGTTGTAGAAAATGAACCTTACCAGCTAAAATCGAAGAAAAGGGAGAGAAGCTCAAATCGAAGTGACATGTAGTGGAAACCGTCGGAATGTCAAAAGGAGGGAGGAGACGCCTGGCAGCAAATTGACGGAGCACATAGGTGTTGGGGGTGAGAAGGGGGAGGGGACTGGGGGCGACGTTTTAAGAAACACAAAACGACATCGTTTGGTTTCAAAACCAAACAACGATGTGTTGCTCCTACAAAAAAAATGTTTTAACTAAGCCTTCTGCGACGTTTTCTTCAATAAAACATCGCAAAAAGTGTCAGAAAGAAAACGTCGTGGAAAATTCAAACTTTTCGTGACGTTTTCAAAATGTCATGAAAAGTTTGAACAATCCGCGACGTTTTACCAATAAAATGTCGCGGATTATGTTAATTTTTTATAGTGCAAGTTCTCGGCAGTAACTGTAGGCATGTTATTCATGGCAATAAGCAAAGAAACCATCTCACGCATATTAACAGTGGAATCAATAGCAGGAATAATAGCTTCATCCTTGTCCAATTCTAAAAATTTTGCATTTATAGATTCCACAATTCTAGGACCACTTCTAGGAGAATAGAACCTATACCCTTTTGTATGGTATGGATATCTAAATAGGTAACAATGGGTAGTTTTAGGGTCAGTCTTTTTCTCTAAGGGATTATAGATCCTAACTTCTGCAAGACAACCCCACACACGAAAATGGTTTAAACTAGGTTTTCTGCCTAGTCAAAGTTCAAAAGGTGTTTCTGGAATGAATTTGCTAAGAACTCTGTTAAGGATGTAAAGCGCAGTTTTTAAAGCTTCTCCCTATAAAAAGTCTAGCAAATTAGTTCTACTCATCATGCTCCTCATCATATCTTTTAAAGTGCGATTTCACCTTTCAACTACACCATTCTGTTCAGGAGTACCAGGGTAGGGTATATTGTGTAACAATTCCACAAGCTTGTAAAAAATTGGCAAATGGTCCCATATATTGCTAGCGAGCATCAAATCTACCATAATACTCACCATCGCGATCAGATCTCACCACCTTGATGACTTTTACTAGCTGCTTTTCAACTTCAGTTTTAAAAATTTTGAATTTCTAAGGTGCATCAGATTTTTCTTTGATCAAATAAAGATAGAAAAATTAGGAAAAGTCATCAATAAAGGTAATAAAGTACTTGTTACCATAAATAGTATGAGATAGAGGTCCATTAATGTCTAATGCAGTCTACATGTCCCTAAATCATTAAAGTCTAAGGAAGGTAAAATGTTATCTCTTATTAATCGCTCTACTCTTTCCCTAGAGATGTGACCTAAGCGTTTGTGCCACAATAATGAGGATTTCTCTTTTATCCTAGACCGCTTAGTAAGAGTAATCTCAATATTGAAAGATGTAGAAAAATTATTAGAAGGCAAAGAAAATTTATATAAACCATCCACTAAAAAAAACCAGATCCTATTATTGTAGAATTAAAAAACAATTGTGTTTTTCCACTACCAAAAGAAAAGGTAAAACCAAGTTTATCTAAGCAAGAAACTGAAATCAAATTCCTTCTAAAGGAAGGTACATAAAAGGTATTCTTTAAAATAAGTTCATGACTTGAATCTAAAATTATGGTAACATCTCTACTACACTCCACTGCTACTTCAAGATCATTTTCTACCCTCAGCTTGCTTTCTTTCAGACTTGGCTTCCTCATTTTTGTGAAGCTTTGTAAGGACACATCAATATGGGTAATGGAACCACTATCAAACCACCAAGAATCTATAGGGACATCAACTAGATTAGACTCAAAACAGACAAAGGTAAAATGATTACCTCTAGCTTTCTTCTTGTTTTCTAACCATGCATTGAATTTATGAATTCTCCTCTATGATGCCCTTTGACCTTACAGAAGACACACCAAAGACTTGAAGGTAGTTTGCATAGGACCTCTATTGTTGTGATAGGGAGTATTCCCAAGTTTCTTGTAGTCCTGATTTTTGTTATGAGCATTATAAGAGTATTTCTTATGTTTTATATGACTCTTGCTATGAAACCATATGCTATGGCTTAAATCCGTAGTCAATCCTATTTTCGATAGGAGCAGTTGACATTTCTTTCCTAAATTTCTCTTCCTCGGCCTTACATTTGGTAATAAGGTTATTAACACTCCACATCTCACCAATGGTATTATATGCTGTTTTGATATGGGTAAATTCAATAAGGAGATAGTTTAACAAATGGTGACCAATGAAACTTTCATTCAGGTCAATGGATTGGGCTCTCAGTTTGGTTTGAAGGTGAACCATTCTCAGAATAAATTCCCTAACACCCCCGTTATGGTTATAACTCATATATATCCTTTAACTCTTTCATTAAATATCCAAACTCAGCATTATTAGATACCTGGTATCTATCTCCTATAGTAGTGAGAAAAACCTTAACAAATGCAGTGTCGGGCAAACCACTCAATAGGTGTTTAACAATAGTCCTCTTAATTGCAACCAAGCTAAGTCGGTTAGATTTCTCCCACTTAACCAGACTCTCTCTGTGTCTAAGTGTACTTCCTTGATCAGGTATGACAGGCATGTCTTCCTTTAGTTCCATAACTAGATCAGCTATTCCTAAGAGAAATTTTATGTCCTGCCTCCATCTCTTGTAATTTGAGCCAGTTAAAATTTCTTCAGTCACTTGACTATTATTCATAGCAAAGGAAACTGTGTAAGAGAAAACAAAATCCATTAATAACAATAATAAGGGTATAAAAATAATAGTGAGGCCTAACTAAGAATCACACATTTCCCTTTGGCTGAATGTACAACTAAAATCAGAACCTCAAAGATGATCTATGAAAATAACGGTACAACAATCTTCAAAATTCCATCCGCTTTGGGTTGACAGATCCCTAAGACTATTGTAATCTTTAATAACTCTAGTTAAAATTAGGTCTCCAACTAAAACACATAACTATCCCTTTTGGGCAAGCGATTATATGTATTAATCATAAACATTCTTGAAAAATTATAAAAAATCTCACAATCTACTATAATTGCTTGCACTTTGGTGGTAATCACCCATAGTAATTGATGAAACTCTTAATACAGGAATTTAAAAAAGGTGCCTAATACCATAATTCAATTCAAAAGAAGATGTAACAATAAAAGACACCTTAACTGATCATGGATCACATTAAATTGCATTCTACAATAGGTTTTGTACTTATACAGTTGAATAAACAAGAAAAAATCACATGTAATTTAATAAATACATATAAGATATGATTGATAGAGAGTGACTATTGTAAACATATTCAAATAGGGTAATAATAATTTCCAGTGTATTAGGTTAAATAAAAGAAGCTGGAAAATGCATAAAATATACTATGTATGTAATATTTTTATAAAAAATTAAATGCCGCAGAAAAATTATGAAAAATATATAGAAAAATCAAGCTCAAAAAATGGAGCATAAGATAAAAAAAGGAGCACAAAAAACATTTTATAAGCCCCACACACTGCTGCACGTGCAATGAGTGAGAGTGGGTGTGTGCAGGACGCGTCTTCTTCTTTTGGCAGGTTGGAGTTGTAAAAAATCGGTTCGCGAGTCAGAAAATGGGTTGAGATCAAAATCCTTATCTTTTGGTTCATTTTTCATGCTTAATCCGTGAAGAAACTTGTTTAAATCTAATTTCAATGAAAGGCCCTCAAGAAATTTCAAGAATCGCGATGCTTTTATGGATCAAAATAGGTCGAAATCGATTTGCAAAATTTATTTCGGGTTCTTCAAAAAACAACCTCGAAAACTCAATGGTTTTGAGATTTAAACACATGTCATCACCAAAAAACATGAAGGAAATGTGAATAAACAAAATAAGTAAAATTTCATGTGGATTTGGGAAAATTTGAATCAAGTTCAAGAACCTCAACTGTGGTTTGTGTTGCAAAATTCTTAGTACACAGTGCTTTAAAAAATAAAAAATCATACATCAGTAGACTCATGAGATTAGGATCTACAAAATCCCTAAGGTTTTAGGGATCAATATTATGAATTTACACTAACCCAAAAATTAAACATATGATTATCTAAAGATGTGAAAATTATGAATCTAATCATGAATCATTAACACTAATGATCATATTCCTTATCACATAATTCCTATACTTTGATACCAAATGTAAGAAGTAAAAAATCAGTAATCAATTACGTGACAGGGAACACCAATACTTGTTGAGGACATGATCGTCAAATTGTGAGAGCACCATGCAAGCGTTTAGTGATGGCTAGGGCTTTCACCATAACTCCGATCTCTTTAGAAAATGCAATTCTCAATGGGGAAAACTATGGAGAGAGTATATGTGTGCTATACATGTGTATATATAAGGAGTGCAGTGGGGACCTAGCCACAGGTAGTAACCCTAGGCCTGCCCCTAGCCTGCTCATCATGGGCTTTAGGGTTAGGCCTATACCATTAATCACACTAACAGTATAAAGTTCTTAAGTCCAATAGGGATCACAATAACAGTGAACCGTAGGCATCTCAATAAGGATCATATCATTAGCCTGTTATTGATAAAACCAAAAAGACAATTGATTGTAGCCTATAATAAAATATATTCTAACATAAATAGTATAACAAATGTGTTTGTTACTTTTACATCTTTCAATTCAATAATTTATCTAGAAATATTTAGTTATCTAGACATAGTAATAAGTCTATGCATCAAGTTAAGTTTATCTAAAACTTAAATTGAGTTTGATTTTAACACATAAACTCAAGATTCATTCTAAAAATTTTATACAATCCAATTGTCCAACTAAAACAATGTTATTTTGAATAAAAAATTTAAAATATCTTATTTCATATTCTCATTACTGTTAAAGCCGCATCTATTGCCATGCTTAGTTTCATCGAAAGAATGATGCTCAATGATTTCCAAGTATTTGTAGAATTAGCTATTGATTTAATTAATGAAATTTGTATACTATTTACAAAACGTTATTTTACTTTGGTCAAGGGTTATCTAAATCAATACTAATCAAGAACAATAAAATATTCTGCCTAATTACTTTACAGGATATTTAGTTCACCTATTGGAATATACATTCCTATCTTTGGAATAGAATAGATGAGGAATGAAATGGAATATATATTACTTAATTTGGTTTATGCTTATAAATTTTTACTTCAATGTTTGCTTTGAAAATATAAATTTGGAATGACAAAAGAATAACTAACAAAAAGAACAAAATATCTATTATTATTATTATTATTAGTATTCACGACCACCATTCTAGCAATAACTAAAGATAGGGGAGGGGGTGTCTTTAGATATTCTATAAATTCAAGAATAACTAAACCTTAGGATTATCTATTTCATATAAAATTTCAACTAAACAAAGTAACATCCTGTTACCAGGAATAGATAAGGAATGAAATAACCATTCCTCTGAACCAAACACCCCATTAGGGTGATGTATCCTATCTTGATCACTCAACTTCCTCCATATAATTCATGTGACATCCAATGACTACTGACTCAGCTATCCATAAATAAAATAGGTTATAAGTAATATCAAAACGTAGCAAACCTTATACAAGATAACTTTTGAAACCTCAAGTCCAAGGAACACTTATACAATCATTATAATGAGAATTTCCATAAACATACAAGTAATGTTCCAAATGGATTTCTCATATTGGGTCAGTTCAGTAAACTTGTTCTCTAACAAGCATCGACATGTTTTATTTAAGTATCTTCATACTTTAGGCCTTGAGATCGACTACTTCCTTTATAAGGAAAAACAAAACATGTGCTAGTCCTTTTACGATCTATTAACGTCCAGCATTAATAGACAAATAGCTAGGAATAATTTAGGGATAATATATAAATGCAATATAAATCTCATAATTATAATCTCATTATAATTTCATTTGCAATGTATAATTATCTTATGGATTTTATCACATAGATATAAACATGTACAAGATAAAGAATGCCTGTAAATTATTTTGTCACTAAACTATAACCAACCAATTAGTTGTACGGTATAAACTAACATTTAAAGCATCCCATAACCTACCACCCAAATGATCATATGATCATTGCATTCCCTTCCAACCAAACATAGAATTATTAAGTGTCAAATCATATTGGTATCATTTATTGGGCCTCGATTTTAGGAATTTATATTCTATTAATATTTTTATTTATTTTATTAAATTGTCTAGCATGAAAATAAATTAGAATTTATGAATTAAGAATTTTTGGAGTCTAATAAGGTATATGTTAATTTTTATATGGTGGGATGGATTAAAAGAGGTAATTAAAATCAAATGAAGGAGTTAATAGGAATTTCCTAATAAAGAAGGGGTAAATTGGTAAAATCAAGTGTGTTGTCTTAAATGAATAAGACAAAATGGAGAAGGAGTCGTATTGTGTGGGTGAGTGAATTAAAAGAGGATGAAGAGAATAAAGAGAAGGGTAGTTTTGGAAATACTTGAATAAGGAAGGGCAAAATGGTA
>JAOSBO010004415.1:0-13552 GCA_027563915.1 Erythroxylum rotundifolium | reverse complement strand
TTACGCTTTATAAAGCGTCTTAAATTATTTTTAAGACGCAAAAAAGCGTCTAAAAAGTTCATCTTTTATGTCTAAAATTTCTATATTTTGTTGTAGTGAGCAAATATGGCAGATTTGACACCCATCCCCCTTTCCAATACACAGGTTATATTTTTACTGATTTTATGTTTTCAAACCTTTATTGTATATAATTTATATTATGATAATTTTAAGTATTTTTTGGTTTAACTACTCTACTCAAGGTTCTGAAGCAAAATCCCAACAAACCCGTATTATCTCCAGCATACAACATCCCATATTAAATTAAGATCAGGTTAGCTTTTAGTAATTAATAATGTCGCATGTCTTGTTTTACTTGTTTTGAAAAAAATTTCCTTTTTTTGTTATGAAAAATAGTAAATGCACCTACTTTCTGTTTCGATGGATTTTACAAGTATGGTTTACAATCATGGAGCCTGTAGACCACATTCTCAGGTTTTATTTCTAATATTGTCTTTTAGGCATAATTGATTAGTGATTTCAATTTAGTATTTACGGACCACTTGGTTATGACACATACGAGATGCAGTTAATTGGTGTTTATATGGATAACACAACTATGCTTTACACTCATCATCATTCTATAACAAATTCTCAGGTATTATTTGTAATATTTTCTTTTTGTATTATTTGTAATATTTTCTTTTTGTAATATGTTATTATTCTTCTAATGATTTATCATGTTAGGTATTGATGCAAAAACAAGTAAACAAATTATTAGTGCTATTATCCCACCTTAAATGCGCATGACTGATTTACTCATGGTAATTTGAAGAAAGTTTTTGTCTTAATTTCAATTTGTATAGCATTTCATGTTTATAATTGTATTAATTGATTAAAATGCATTTTGATTGATATGCACAACAAACATTTGGTTTTGAAAATTTGGAAAAAGCAAACAATTTAGGAGTTGGTATTTCCTACGAGAACTATGGTTGTTCTCTTCCTGGTGAAAAGTTTTGTATTTGTAAAAGAGGAGTCTAATGTAAATTAGCTCATTCCGAATCTTGTTGTTAACATACTGAAGTTAATTTATTGTAAAATGTAATTCATTTACTGAAAAATGTTAAGAAAACAACATATTCTTACATTTACTGCAAAATGTTAAGAAAACAACATGTTCTTTTATGTTACTGCAATATGTTAAGAAAACAAAGATTGTAATTTTGGGATTGTAATTATACGATTTTGTGTAACACCCTACTCTCATAGTGCATATCCCTAAAAATACCAATGGTATTCAAGAATACACTTTACAAGGGTGGTGTGCACTAAGACGGTTAGTCAAACTCAATACAAAATTTTCAATCATCACACACATATTACAGAAAACCAATAATCAATTCGACCTTTTTTTTAAACATTTCCAATGACCAGTGTTACAAGCAATAGACATATCATTATAATTTCAATAATCATGTGGGCCCATTACAAGTACAAAATCCATTCAGTCAAAATGTCATTTCATTTCTAAATCATTCACGTTTACATTGTACAGTGCTTATGAATACACACTTTAATACAAAAATAATGAAATACATATGTAGACGCAAACCGATCCCAACCTCTATCTTTTATTCGAATGCAGTGGCTAAACTCTAACTTGTCTAATTGGAGATCTCCTCTAAGCCTGAAAAATAACGTTACAATTTTGTTGAGTTTTGTGAACTCAGTGAGTGGACCATCCTCGATGGCTCACTCAAATCACATAACACATCAGTTCATACTTTAATTTCACATACACTTCATGTCATCATATAATGCACATCATTTCACCAATAATTATATAGCATCACATAACACTTTGATCACTTATTCCATATTTCACATTCAGAGCAGTCAAAGCAGTTCATTTTGATTATTTAAAACACATATATAAATTATATATGCAATACTCATGGGACCCACTTCCAACTGTTATTGTTGTGACCAAGTGTCTGTAACTTTCTCGTATCCATTAAGGATATCGGGCTCATTAATAACTGTCCCTTATCCATTGGAAATACATGGCTCATTATACATAGTGAGCCTTTGGC
This sequence comes from Erythroxylum rotundifolium, assembly GCA_027563915.1. Lineage (NCBI taxonomy): Eukaryota > Viridiplantae > Streptophyta > Magnoliopsida > Malpighiales > Erythroxylaceae > Erythroxylum > Erythroxylum rotundifolium. The sequence goes on along the minus strand of JAOSBO010004415.1, from coordinate 11,477 downwards.
TCTTAATCATTTTTTGAGCTTTAAGCTCTTTTTCAGTGGCTAGTTTGGTCACAACAACCTTTATCTGTTCATGCATTCATGTAATGAAGTGCATCACATTCACATAAATCAATCAATCACTTGTGTTCAATTTCAAATTTACATTCACATTTTTCATCGGATCGATGCCCGACATTCAACAATAATGTTAAGAATCACCTATTTCATTCATATTCATATTCAATGAAGCACTTCCTATGTTTTCACATTTATCAAACTCCTCGGACTATTTGTGTCCGGAATGGTCTCGATCGCAATCATATCGATAGTAATTCAATATAGAAATTTAGAACAGAACAAACAATAAAAGTGAGACCATCTACGTCGACTCACAGTATACTCTAGATTAGCATTAACTTCCATAATCCAGAAACATCTGGATGCTGACTTTCAACCCTGTGTATCAACTTTATGCATTATACACAATGCACACATATTATTAATTGCACAATTACATAAACATTCAATTGTACACATATGCATATGTGCAATGTATAATGCATGCTCAATTTGACTATTCCAAGTATATTTCTTTAATTCACATCTTATGATCGTTCACACTTCATAACTCATATGTGTCTAAATTGTACTTAGGTTTACACATCATTTGTACAAAATTATTCTAAGTTCATCATTCTACCATTCATCTTTACTTAATACACAAAATTCATCTTCTTGAATCACTTTAGGCATCATAAGATCCCTTTCATTCTTATATCGTCACCAATTTTTCATATTTGAATACCTAATGTATAACAATTCATTCTTAAATTTATATCCTCAATCATCATCCTAAACATATCACTCATTTATTCACTTGTTCAAACATCATTCTAGGTTTAATTCAAGCTTCATTCAAGCCTAAAAGTATCATAGGGAAACACCTAACCATTTGTTGTTCCAAACCATACACAAAAGAAGCATATTTAATGTTTAACCAATTCCCATGATCGTGGACAACTTCCCATGATCGTGGAAAATTTCCCACGATTGTGGGATTTATTGGAAAAAACTTTCTGCCTTCGTTAGGCATTCCCATGATTGTGGACATATTCCCACAATCTTGGGATGCTTATGTCCAAAATTCTTAGTTTTCTTCCCATTTTCCAACTTTTCCAACTCTGTTTTTGGGTCAATTTTTTATGACCAGTATGACCTACAAAATAAGGTATTTAGGCAACACCTTCTTCTAAACAAATGATCCTATATGTATTAGACATATATTTAATGCAGTTTGGTTCAGTATTTTGTGAGTTACACCTAAATTACTAAAGACTGTTCTTAAACTACAACAACACTCAGTACTCAACTTTAAACCAAATTACAAAACCTTTAAGGATAAAATTTAAATTCAATTATTTCATAAAAATTGTAGCCATATGTATCTAGTTTAATCTTAATTAAAAATCATCCCATTTGAGTATCTACAGATCAAGATATGGCCAAAATATAGATGCATGTTTAGTGAAAACACTCCATCTAACATTTCCAACACACTTCATCGTCATTTTCATCCTAGTTCATCTCTTTTTCTTAGTTTATCATTTCTAGCTTATGTCCTCATTATTTCCTCTTCATTCCTACTTCCATTTCAGCTGAATATCATTCATAAACAAATCAAAATCTATGATTAATAATAAACACCAAAAACAGAACACATATATATACACATTCATCACCAACTTTTTGCACATGTTCCACGTCGTTAACACCTTCATTTTATTCCTAACTTATCATTTTAATTCACCTAATTTCAAGAAAATACTTAAGCCCTTTCTTTAACCTCAAGATCATTCTAGTTCATCCATATAACAACTACCCAAGAATTCATGGGATTAAGCATTAAAATCAGAACATGAGCATATCATCTTTTCATAAAATTTCTGCACTTTTTTTACATCATTATAATGATCTTTCTATATCAAAAATCATTTCAAACAAAAACTTATGAAATATTGATAATCAAATATAAAAAAGCAAGACATGAACATAACCAAGTTCTTCATTCATGTTTCAGCAAATATACATCCTCATTTTATCATTATTTAACTTTTAACTATCAACATACCTGTCTCATTCAACAAATCATGAAGAGTAATATGTTACTTACTTATCTAAGCTTTAAGATCTTCAAATCACTCTTAACCCTAGCTTCCCAATATCACACGATCATCATCAATCAAAGGTGGTAGGGTTAGGTCTTTCAAGTAACAAAATGGAAAAGACAACATTTAGGGATGGCTAGTGAAAAATGATAACAGAGCTCATCGTTGAGAGGGTGAAGATGAGTGAGTTGTAAAAGAAGAGAAGCAAAAAATGAGGAAGATGAATAAAAGAACATTTGGTAAAAGGTGAAAGAAATGAACAATGGTCTTATAAGGGAAGTTACGAGAGTCAGGTGTGTGGCATGGCAAGTGACACTTGTCACCACCTTATGGTTTCTATACGATCCTTTTAATAACTAGTCCATTTGTCCTCTAATTTCTAATTCAACTGTCTCTTAATTTTGTATGACACTTGTCATTAAATATTAATGTCACTTATCAAAAATTTCCACTGCCATTTGACACTTAATTCTACTACCATTTATCAATGGTCTTTCCATTTGGTATTTTCCTAGTCCATAAATACTCATAAATCTAAAAAAATTCTCAAATTTTATAAAAAATTCTAAATCAATAACTTAATTCACCAGATTAATTTTCAAGGCATAATATTCACTATCCATATCATAATCACATTAAAACAATCATTTATATCCCATAATAAGTCAAATGAGTGCATAAAGAGTTGTAGTGATGTGTACAAAAGTCAAATTCATATTTGTATGCTTATACTAGTGATATTATATAAGTGCAATGCACCTCATGTATTTTTTATGCTATTTCTCATCTATCTTGGATTAGGATTCCTTTGTCCTAACCTTTAGTATGGAAACAGGATGTTACATTTTGGAGGTTAAATATCTTTAGTCATGGTTGTGACTTAACTTGTTATGTCGTGCATGAAAGTCATGATCAAAAGTTAACTTACACGGCAATGCATGAATTAACACCATGAATTGCATGACCATGCAGGTAGGTTTTGATATGGTTCAACTTAACATCGTGTTTGAAATCAATCCACCGTATTTACAAATTAATTTAGTTAATATTCATATAACTTTGAACCAATTTCACTCAATTCGTATTTATTCAAATCACAACCAAATTCATATGACCAATTTCACCATATGAATTGAAGTAAAATCAAACTAAATTCAATACAACATTTTCTCGCTTTTACTTAAGCAAAAAAAACAACTAGAATATGAAAATAAATAATGTAAACAACAATTTTCTCAACATTTCCCTCGATTTTACTCAAGCAAAACAAACAATGCTAGACAATAGATAACAAATTTCCCAATTAATCATAAAAGATATCAACAATCATTTCAATAAACACAACCTAAGAATTTGAAAATCATAATACTCTATGAACAAATTATTCTTTCCAAATTTAGCCAAAATCAACAAGCACTTCAACTAAAAGAACCATCAAATAAGTGTGATAGATACTCGCTCAAACTCTTCATCCTCCTAACCATTTAAAGGTAGGATATGTATTCACTCATCGTTCATTTCATATAAGGCATCCATCATAAGTTTGCTTATCAATCCAATCTCTACCACTCATATCAAACATAAGCATCAATCCAAAGACCATTTAGGTTGTAATGAAGACAAGCTAAGGGTAGGAAAAAGGAAAATTGTAGTTTAAAGCCACAACACAAATTGACTATTTAAACATATACAAAAGAATGACCATTAAGCACTCAACTCTTTTCTCTCACTTAACAAAATTAACACTTTCTATTTTTTCTTTTCCCTCCCCTTCTTTTCATTTTCTGCTCATCTTCTCTTCCTTCCTTTTCTTTTCTTTTTTTCTTTTTTCTTTTTTTCATTTTTTACTATATTTGTCATTTTTTGTATTTATGATTCTAAAATAAGGAAATCAAGAGAAGAGAAATATAAAGGAGAAGTGAAAATCTCCACAACCATACCCACCCCTAATACAATAGCGAATTATACATTATGATTTCCCACATTTTTCTGTAAACCCAATTATACTCATTTAAATGCTCAACTTACCTTATCTTAGGTACAAAAAAGATGATAAATAATCAAAGTCAAGACTCATATTTGGGTTTAAAGAAAGAAAAGGTGTCATCTTAAGCTTAAGGGGGTTTACTAGAGGCAAAATCATTGTGGCCTTTTAAGCAAAAAGGCTAAATCCTAATTGCCTTCATCATTTTAATACTTGTATAAGATTGTGTGATCTCAACTAGTATTTGCAAGCAAGTTCTGGAGTTCCTTAATCGTAAAAGAACACTCTCGACAAAGAATTGTAGAATTTGGTGTTTAATATTTCAAAAAGGCTTAAAATCTTACCAAATGAAAGGTTTCATTCATCTATCACAATAGGCCAATTTCCTTTCAACCGAAATCTAAGTCAATTAGTCTAAGCATGTCAGTATACTCATATTATGCATTTCTAATTTAGATTGAGTTGATTTAATAATCATACATCTCTAACTACTAAATGGGAAAGCAAACACACATGACATAAATATTCATTTTTTTCTTTTGTTCTAAACTAATACTCACGCAGCATTTGAACATCACTTTGCCCTGGATGTGATAAGAAAATGAAAGGGTGATCTAAAAGGTAAAACAAAGAAAGAAAAGACAAAGATAAAAATGAAAAGAAATTAAAACAACAACCAATAAAAAGGGAAAGGTTAGAAACACGATACTAAGATAAGGGTAGAGGTTGTCCGAAGCGAGCATTCAACATTGTCAAGCCTATCATTTATTCGTCACTCAAATGCTATCAATTGATTTATCAGTGATTGATACTCCACTGGACTATATGAAGATGTTTGATGCATATGTTGGCGTTAGGGAGGTGGAACATCATCTTCTTATGAAATGTGTCATCATGGATAAGAACATAGCGATTACCTTGCCACTTGATAACCTTCATGGACACTAAAGATTTTAAGTCGAGAGTCGAGTTGCTCAAAACTAGCTACATTAATATGTGTGTTCTCTTGATTAGTAAGCCAAGATGTTCTGCAATTTAGGTCAGAAGTGCCCCAACTACTATTTTACCTATACTAGATTGAGCCACTTCATGTAAATGCAAACTTAACCAACTACCGACATTAAAAGGCCGGACATGTACCATATACCACAAAATAAATAATTTAGCTTTAGAAATTGCCCCATTACTATCTCCTCTACCGAATAGTGTAAAAGTTAAAAAATTATGGAGATAGCGAAGTGCAGGGGCCATGATAGCAGATGATTTGGATCGATTGGGGGAAAACACTTTCTTAGAATTGGTCAATTGTGACCAAAAGTCGCTACCTACAAAATCGTTGGGAAATTTATGGAAATCAATATTTGGAAGACCAAAAATAACATTAAGTACTTCTAAAGTGATCTTATAATATGCATTCATTAATTGAAATTTAAGACATAACACAATGTCCTTATTATTAGTTTCACTAACTAAGTCTAAAGTTATTAGAAACTGTAATGCCAATTCTAAATATGAATTTTTCCTAAATTTAGAAACTTGTTCCCAGCCTATATTTTGCAGCAATTTGAGGACTCAATCAAATATTCCTAATTTAATAAGTTCTTAAGAATCTAAAAATTTATTCGGAATAATTTTATGATTCTTAAGAAAAGCGTAGCTTTGTTGGTGCTCTCTACTTTGAAAGTTGAGGCATGGAATACCTAAATTATGCTCTTATGGTGGAGACGATGGAATAATAGGTTGTTTCGTTCTTGGAGGTATAACTGGTTGTGTAAGTAGAGGTGACGTTTGTGCTCCTACTAGGTTGGTTTGGTGGACGCACGAGCTTGCAACGTTAGCTGTAGCAGTGGCACAGTTGTGCGGTGGCTACTACAACATGGTTGTGCAGTAGTCACCAAGAGATTATTACAGGTGTGGGTTGGGCGAGGGGCATGCATTTGTGAGGGATGGAGACTGGGTCTGTAGGTGGAGAAGAAGCAAAGCAAAATAATACAAAAATGAGTATAAATGGGTATTTATAATGGAGGGAAGGCTCACAACTTGGGGAGCATAGGTGTGACTCCCCGGTCACAGGTGTCCTTGGGAGAAGTCATGGGTGTGTGTAACTCCCCAGAAGTCACGAGTGTGACTGCCCCCAATCAAACCCCTAACTGGGGAGGGACTTCTCCTAGCCACAGGTGCGACTTAGGAGTCACTGGTATGACTGGGGAGTCACACACACACCCGTGACTTCTTCCAGTCACAGGTGTGACTTTGGGGAGTAACACCTAATAATGTGGTATCCCCATTCAAAAATCGAATCTAGTTCAACTAAAGATGAAAGGGAATCTACGGTGACAGAGAAAGATGAAGCAAAGAAAGCACATAGCTTGGCACCCCATAACAATTGAATTCAGCTTGGCCCTATTTCAGCTAAAAAAAAGAAATTGGAAAGGTTGCATCTGCATTGCACGCATAGCCTTGAGATAGGTGATGAACTGAAAGGGGGCAAAGAGAGATAGGAGAGGCTTGTAGTGCAGCAAGAAGAAAAGAATGAATTGATTCTTTGTTTGATCTTTTTCTTTTTTAAGTGAACCCATTGAGAGGAAACTGTAAAATATCTTTGTGGACATGCATGTTATGCTAGTACTACAATCTAATAAAAGTAACATTAACATTCAACAATATCAAAACCTGGCACATCTATAAGAATTTGGCTATTTGGATTTGCTTGTTTTGACTTAGTTGCATGATCTTTCCTAGTCTTCTTCCTAAAAAAACGTCGATAAACCAGAAACAAGACCTAAATTTAAAAAAAATGTAGAACATAAATATCATAATTCATGGGTTATACCTTTTGTTACACTTTCAGTCCCTGCCTTAGTAAGAGCAGGATTTGACTATTCAACAAATAAGTAGCAGTTATATTTATCAATATGTATGGTCTTGTTCTTGCATATACCTACTAGTTTTCCAAATTAATCCCACTGATACAAATAATTCAAAAGAATAGGTATAACGTCTCTTTCTTTTATCAACAATTCTACTAGTTGATATGATTCTACAAATAATTGAAATTCAATTTGTAGATCTGTATCTTTAATTTTTAGAAATTTATAAAACTCTTCTGTTAAATCTCGGTCAATGAACCAACTATCCCACCTTCAAATTTTATCTCATTAAATTTGTAGACATTCCCGCATTTCCATCCCCCATTATTTTGATTTTCCCATGTATTTACATTATTGAATCGTTCTTCATCCAATTATATAGACTGATCTAAAATGCTAAAAGATGTTAAGATTTGACTGAAGAAAAAAATGATGCATTGGTTCAATAATCAATATTCCTTTTTCATCAATTTTGTAAGAGTAAAATCTTTTTGAATCATTAGAATATCGACACTCATTTCTCGTCTTTGAATAGAGGACATAATAATTGATCATCGATTTGTTAGTCTAAGCAAGAGACTTGATTTAAAAAGTTCTCACAAATTTGAACATATCTTGTTCCAATTCGTTAAGCATAAATGGCACTTCCATAAAAAGTTCCATTACAAAAGTTTGGATAAGTAAAATTCATCTTATCTTTCTTATTCCTAATTATCAAGAATTTGAACAAAAAATGGATACATTTCATATTCAATTTTTTGGTAGCCGAAAGGGGGCCTTAATTAACTTTTGATTTTTTTTTATTTTCTTTATTTCCAAATTAAAAAGAAGAAAAGAAGAAAAACTTCATTATACCATACTATTAGGCCTCATAGAATAGTGTTGATTGTAGTCCACCTTTATTTATCTACGTTTATCTATGATGCCTAATTGGAATTCTTTGCATTTTTCTGCAATCCATTAAGAAGTAAGAAGTCAAGTTTCATTCAAATTAACCACTTTGACTAACTTGACTAACAGTTCTTACATAAATTATAAGTTAAAAAGTAGTAGGAACTAAAATGAAAAATGCACTAGTAATAAATGCGAGAATATTTACTTCCATAATCTTTTCCTTTAGTTATGATTTATTTCGCAATAACTTGGGATTGATTCCTATAGAGATGATAGCGTCTATAAATTAAATGAGATGAATTCCATGGCGATGATGTCCAATTGGATCAAGATCATGAATAACTATATCTGAATTATCAAATCGATTCATCATCACACTTGGAATAGTATAACATAGAAACATCATTTATCCATAACTAATAAAAAAATATTCTTAATCCAATCGAGAATTTTGTTTTATTGCCTTATTTTTATTTATTATTTATTTATCATTTTTTCAACTCCATTTTTTTAAAAGTTATGAATTATATGGGCTTCTAGATGTGGGATTTTCTGAGTGATCTTTTTAAAGTCTTCACTTGTCATATGAGTCTAAATATCGGTAAAAGGATTTGCATGATTCTTTCTACAGTTTACTCTTATATCACCCCAAAACCCATTCATTCAATTTTTTCTTTGATTATGAGAAACAATAAATAAATATTTGTTTGTCCCTTCACGCCCCATGTGGGATTTACAGCTTAGACTTTCCTGGTGAGTCCATAAGGATCGAACACCTATATTCTCGGACCATACATCCAGTTACATGAAAAGCATTTTTTCCTATTATCATGAATTAGACGATAATCATATTTTATTTCTCTATTAATATTAATTATGAATAACTAAGAATGAGAAGAATAAAGGATTCATAATTAATTACATAAATTAGAGGAGTTTGTTAAATTCCTATGTGAAAAATCATAGGAGTGTATAAGTTTCACAAACTCTCCAACTTACCGCAGTCGTTTCTACCACAATGAAAAACTAGAATAATTAAACGCATCAAAATAAATGTTTGTTGATATTTGTTAATGCAGTTCGGTACATCTTGCCTATGTCTGCGGGGCCTTCACCTAGCTTAATACTTTTACCAAAGAATTAAAAAAAGGTTTACATAAGGCTTTAATAAGTTGACACCACTCAGCTCTTGACACTATCCCTCGATGAAAGTAATTCACACCCAATAACACGACCGACTCATGTTAACCTCAACAGAGGATTTTTTTAACAATATTATAAGGAAATAACACAAAATAAAGAACTCAAGTGATTAAATAAAATTCAACACGAATGAAAACAGTTGAGAAGGAAACAAAGAATAACTTCCTAAAGTTTTCAGCTTTTCCAGAGATTAAGATGCAACCAACAAATCATGCAGAGCCAAAAAGTCACACATGCCCAATCTACCTCTGCCCTTTTATGTTCTACAGTCCACTATAACGTGATTTACTCAAGCATCTGTGACCAACACAAAACAAGGCTGCGCATACAAGGAGTCCAGAGAGGAAGTCACGCAAACACCATCACAAAATCTGCAGTTCATTCACACTATCCTTCAACCCATATGAACATCTTCCTAAAATGATGGTTCACACACACAACCACAGTAGTTTTTTGGCTCTCAGAATTTTCTACACACAACAACGCTATTTATCCATGCACCTTTGATCAACCCTGGCTATGACACAAATCAAGTCACACACAGAAGTCTCCCTTGCTTAAGTAATTTCACAATATCTCTCAAATCACGAAATAATCAGATTAAAGCTTCACCATACACACACAGCTGCAATCAACACCAAATCAAAAAATAATCGCAAAATCACTCATGTGTGTAGTCCAGAAGTAGGGTCACACATGCAAGGAAAATAATAATTAGAATCACACACGCAAGGAAAATAATAATTAAAAGTATTACTTATTTACACCACCTCTTGCTTTGAATTTTTAATCATTATCTCACCCAATAATAAAAAATGACAAAATTGAATAATGAGATATAATAAATATCTTTACATTATACTTATACAATTTCTCTTATAGGAGCCCACTTTGCTTAAAGGTTAGAACATCATATTTGTAATGCGATGGTCATAGGTTCAACTCCAATAGTTGGCATTTATTTATTTATTTATTATTTTACGTAATTAATATTAATCAGTAATTTTATTAATCAGTAATAATAACTAGAGTAAGTGTTATTTAGAATAGATAAATATTAATGAATAAAAGAATCAACAATGTAATATTAATGAATAAATTAATAACCACTGGAATTGTTTTTAGAATAAATATTAACAAAGAAATTAAAAACTAATGAATAATTCCAGTTCGTTTGAATTTAATATACACACTAAACTACATATTGTTATGAATTCCCAATGTTGACAAATAAAATGTATTATTAATCAATTCAAAAGATCAAATATTTTGACAAAACGTCTTTAAATGGGTAAACAAAAGATCCAATAAGTATTATTAATCATTATTCTAACCTCTTTAAATGGGTAAACTTGATCTTTCTAATGCAAAATTGAGTTAAAGCACTTCTTTAAATCTACCCAAATGTAAGTTTTAAGGATCTTCCTTTTCTTTAAAATCAAAACCTTAATTCCTTTTAGTGACTGAAATGAGTCATGCATTGAGTTATATATATATATATATATATATATAAAGCATTTAAAATATCAAAGTGATTAAGTAGGAAGTATACATTACATATTTATTTATAAATTTGTTACGCTTGTTCTTTCTTGGTCTTGATTTTGTTCTTCATTCAATTGAACTTAACGAGTACATATTAATTAAAAACTCACAGCTATGAGTTAGCTATCATGGTCATGCAAGTGCTACACCGCCGTGCAGCTTGCACAGTTGTGAGTTAGCCTGTAGTTACATGACCGTGCCTTCTGTAAATTTAGTCTCTAAATGAAAGAGGACATCATTCCTGGTCCATCATCGTCCCAAATTCTGTGATAAATTGATAGAAGGAATTCATTGAAATGTTGCACCATTTGATCTTGTTGAGATTAGGGGATTTGGGTTGGATTTTACAAGGTGTAGGAAGGGGACGAAGAGACTCGCAGTGAGACGGTGAGAGGACAACTTCTGTAGTGTTACAAAGAAAATTACAAAGACGTCAACACTATTAATGCTTTATTGTCATTCATGCTCCATCCTTCTCTATAATTCTGTGATAAATTTACAGAAGGCAGTCATAAAAAAACATCTCATAATTTGATATGGTTGAGGATTTGAGTTCGGTCTTACAAGGATAGGAAGGTGGCGTAGAGAAGAAAGGACGAATTCTGTAGTGATATAAAGAAGGTGATAGAGGATATCGGCTGGGTCCGCTTGGCTCCCAAGCCATGAATTTTGGGAAGAAAAATAGTGTTTAAAATTTAAGAATAATGACGACATTTTTCAGTTAGACAAAATAAGACAAGATTATATTAGACAAGATTATATTTCGAAATTGATGATTAAGATAGCTAGAATTTATGATGGATTTGTGATTTCTAAGTTCAATTTGAGGAATTGTGA